>JAPYMA010002317.1:0-36358 GCA_035041965.1 Anisakis pegreffii
GATAGGGCATTGGAAATTAGTTCAATGGAAATTATAATTTCTAGTTCGAATAACACAAAATTCCTACTTTCCGCTAGAATATTCCATGTTTTTTAGTGTCAAAAAAGGTACCGTACAAGAAATTTTCACAGACATATCAACATATGAGTTCCACTTCATTATTAATAATAGGTCGATAAAAATAGATAGGTCTCCACGAGATAAAATTACGAAGTATCTATTTTTTTAATGCCATATCGAATAATAAAGATAAGAATATGATCAAAAAATTGTTCAGCAACGATGAGGCTACTACGGACAAACGTTTCCGATTCTGAAAATCACTCACCACGAGTTCTTCTCGGCTCATTTCGGGTTCTGGAGTTCGCATTTTTGATTCAATGGTACAGCTTCGCTTTTTTTGAGTTGGCTTCGTCTCGGATATTTTTGAGCTTTCGGAAGAGGTCGATTTATGACGTCTCCTACGACCACTAAAAGCAAACAACTGATAACGGCGAACAACTCCAGAAACTTCACTGAACAATAGGTCTGACTTAAAAATTACCGCGTGGCAGCAGAAGCTTGTCGTTTTGACTTAGTTCCTATCTGATTTGTTGAGGATTTAATTGATGATTCCATTGATTCCCTTTGTGGCTGTCGTTGCTGTTCAGAGACATCATCAGTTGATTTCTTGACCAACCTCGGTCGACCTCTCTTCTTAACGACACCAGATGTAATCGATGGATTCGAAGAGGTTGTTGGTACTATGACTCGTGCATTTCGTTCTTTTTCTTCTCCATCTGACTCAACTTCTGAGTCGATATTTAACAAGCCTGTCAGCAGCTGTTTTGCCTTTCGAATTGGTTTCGTCAACGAGCTTCGTTTTGTGCCCTAGGAAAGAGAAATTCGTCGTTTCAAAGAGAAATCAATTCTAGTTCATAAAGATGCAATCGCTGGACATGCTGACAACATTAGATGCTCAAACCAATGTCATGACAACAGAAGGAATTAGAAATAAATCTTCAGAATTGATCACATTTATTGCCGAAAGAAAACGGTTATTAACGACCAATCCATTTCTCAATATTAAGAATGTCAAGAAAGCGAATGTAATGAATAAAATTGGAAGAATTTATGGTAACAATTCTGCCACAGTTACTGACCTTCTTCTTGGATTTCTCAGGAACCACGGCATCTAGTTGTTGAGCAGATGTAGAAGGCTGCTGATAGTCTGAATTAATCGCAACATTTACATGGAAAACTTTTTCGTTAACTAGTTGTAGGAAAACACGCACATTTTCGCATATTTTCATGCATAAACCTTGCAGCCCAACATTCACGATCAGGATGTTGCAAAATCAAATCTTTTTCAGAACGAAGTACACCAGTGGTTAGGAGCTGATATGATACAGAAAAAGCAAGATAAGTGGGACAGACAAATGAACATTTACCATCATTAAGAGCGCTTTCTGTAGGTTTCCTTCGTTTCGAGGGACCTCGAGGTTTTCGTTGCGTTTTACCAGCTGCAGAAATATACATATTCGTGTGCAATACTTTAAAAAAAGCAATACTTGAAATATATATATGGGCATTGTAAAATGGTACAATGAATTCGACATGTGCATCGTTTGCATACGGTATGCAACAGTTGCAAATTCTATGCATACGGTAGCTATGAATGATTGGGATGGAAGGAAAAAAAATGCGCATCGAAGGAAACTAAAATGAGTTAAAGGAAACTCTTATTCAATGTTATGCTCACTTTGTTTTGATGATACACTGGCAGTTTGTTGTTCATTTATTGGAGCACTTGTAAGTGACACTGTATCTGATGGTACGCTAATTAGATTCTGCAAAATTATTGTACTGTAAAACAAACTCTCGACTACTGCTATCGATTTGATCTTGGAAACCGAATTGAACAATCGAAAATTTAAAAAATTCTTCACTGTTTCGGCGATGCAATATTTAGAGTGCTTGATAAAACAAATTCAATGAACATTTACAAATGAAAACAGATACTGAAATTTGAGAAGAGTACCACAAAGGGGATTATTAACATTAAATACTCACCTCAGGCGCTGGCGTCGGTTCATTTAGTTCTGACGCTTTCGCGAACAGCGCTGAACCAATTGTATTGGAACCGGCAGTAAACTGTTGCGGGTTTTGCTCTTGAGACTGCAATTCTGAACTGTTGCAGAACAAATTTCCAGGTAATTGTGGCTGCGTTCGTGTCTTAGATTGCAGTTCAGAATAGTTGGCGAATAGATTGTCTGGTAACGATGGATCGCAGGTATTCGAGGAGGCGTAGTAGAGTGGTGCTTTATTTTTGAACGCATCTGAGAATGAAGGCAACATTGATGTTTGTTGTGGTTGTGATTCTGAACTCGACAACTTTATCTTGTCAAGGTGATTTTGAGGATTCTGTTGAGTTACTTGATGCTTTTCCATTTGCGCACGAATTTCGTTGAAGATACAGTCGAATATCCGTGCGAATGCAAACGGCAATCGATCGAAACAAAACGGAATATTGGTTACCGATAGAACTGGCTTAATGATGTGGACATTTTCAGCCATATAGCGAGCGAATTTCGCATAAGCAGTGAACAATTTTGTGCCACGACGGCAGTACGTAAGGATTTGAGCACGTTGCGCAATTGTGATACGTTCATTGTTCTTAATCCATGTTGCGAATGGATTTGTTACCAACACAGCACACCACAGTCGTTGATAGATTATACCTTTACGCGACATTGTTTCGGCATTTTCATCTGAGAATCGTTTGAATCCACCGTAAAGTAGTTCACATGCGAAGCGTTTACTCGGATCCGACAGATTATTGTAGATGGACGGTAACAGTTGGGTGGTACCAGTGCTGTTCACAGCTGATGATGATGCTTTCTTCAAAGATGACGACTGTTCTGTTTCCTCACCGAAATTTGCATACGATAAGGATGTCAATGAATGATTTCCATGATGTGTGCAAAGACTTGCCATATTCAGTGTACTTTCAACCTTCTTCATCCGACGAAGGCCAGGATACTGCTGCATACTTAAGTTGGTCTTCATTATGGTACGCAAGTATTCAATTTCGTCTTGCTTTGTTTCATCATCTTTTTCGGTTTCTTCGAACGAAACACGCTTTCGTTTATGAGTGAGTGACCTCTCAAAAGCTCTCAAATTCTCCTCATATGTATTCCTTTTATCATTCAACAATTTTTCACTTCCACTGCTCACATGGAGGCGCTTCTCACTGTTCACATTTGGAAATGAATTATCTAACAAAGATCTCTGTTGTTCTTGTTGAAGTCGTACGTTGCGATTGATAGTTGAAGTTGGTAATAAAGATGGCGTGATTCGTTTAGCTGGTCTTGGATCTGCTGGAGGAGGTTCATCAACAACATTCAATGATGAATTCTGTTGTAATGAAGGCGATATTTGCGTTAACAATAGTGATAAGAGATTTGCATCCAGAATCGTCTCTCGATACGGATTGTTTTCAACATCACTTTCGGATTGTGCAAGTTGACGATGGAAAGGTGTGAAAGCGGAGCTTTTACCGATCAGAAGATTTGACGAAGATGCCGAAGACATTATTGGTAGTTCAGAAAGACGAGCGGATCTGGTTGGAGGAGCGGCAATTGGAACGGGTCGAGCGATTGTAGACGGTATTCCCGAGGTCAGATCAACATTTGACGGAGCATAGCGACACGACTGATCAGTAGGAACAATATCTTCAAGCCGCAAAACTTTCGCTGGTGCACTTGATGAACGTTTTTTCGTTGGTGATATCTCTTGTGAATCAGCATCATCATGCGAATGAGACAATGACACAGAGCGATAGCTTTTTCTTGATGGCTTTTTCTTTTCGTCACTCATATCAACACTTAATTCGAGTATATTTGGTATGACATTTTGTTTAGCAGTAATCGAGTGAGTAATCTGCTCATCACCATCCTCCGACGGTTCATCATCAAATTCCAAGAAATTCTCCGGTGGTTCATCGAAGAAATCGAGTTGTATTGGAATTGGAGTACAGTAGGTTGAAATGGGTAGCGGGGTCCGCAATTGTGGAAAATCCACAGTTCCAATTTCTTCTTCTGCAGCCAGAAAGTCAAACGATGGTTCCGCTGATAACAAACCAGCTTCTAACAGTTGCGTGAATTTTTCGTAGTGGAATGGCGGTCCCCAACGAATCATACGATCTTGCAAATTCGGTTCAATTTGCCAAAATGATGCCTCGACGGCTAGACAAACTGAATCAATAACATCCCGAACAGCCGTTTCGAGCACACTTCTTGGACGACTCAGTTGTTCGCGTTTAACTCGTTCAACAAATGAAGTAAGCTCATCGATGAAATCGTTCATTTCTTCGCATTCCACCGCATCAATTACAACTGATAACGCTAAGGCAATATCATCTTTAACTGAGCAACTAATTGGAGTGGTTGAAAGAGGTGGTATGTTATCACACCTATGGATTATATCATTCACATCTGAAGATTTGGCTTGGAATTGTAATAGATCTCGTTGGATTACTTCTATGATACCATCGAACGTCGAAGAAACAGCCAGCAGGAATTCACTCCGGTTTTTCTGCTCTTCTATCAAAACCTCGTTGAATTCATTTCTGATACGTTCTATCGACTGCTCTTGACTGATCAAATCATGTTCTTTAGCAATATTTTCCTGTACATAGCGATCAAGCTCCTGCTGAAGAGCACAGTAATCAAATTCAAAAATTGGTGTTGTTTGAACACATGATACGTATTTCTCCACTTTAGCTCCCTTAGATTTGAGTATGCTATCCACTTGTTTCATCATTGTTACATTATCATAGCTTCGAATCTTTACTAAACGTTTTCTGCACTCATTTTCAGTCTTTATCAACAACTTCCGGTCAGCTTCAGTCAATTGATTAAGTCGTTCATAATACGCTCCAACCTCTCGAAACCATATGGACCGTTCACGAGCGACTTCTTTGCAAATTACTTCGGCGTTATTCCATCCGAAAGAACACCGTTCTTCTTGTGTGCCGCTGCCTTCCGGTGGTGATTTCAATTCTGAATTTACGATGAAAGCACTCTGAATGGCTGTTCGAATAGCCTTATCAGCGATTTGTTGCACCTGATCATCATGCACATCGTCAAGGATATCTTGTGACAGCTGATTCGTTAATCGTTTGATATCATTCTGTTGCATGGTATTGATGATTGTTTGTGCTTGATAACATGTTAGATCATATGAAATGTAATTGATCAAATCACCGAGTAAGTCGTGTATAACGTTCATTCGCTGTCGATACTCAACGAATTCTTTAATATCTTCAATGAATGAATCCAATTTTTCGACTTCACTTGTATGCGCACGATCATCTGATGTTGATGCTTGCGGCTGTTGTTGAATTGAGCTGGTGGATCGTGCGTGAGGAAGCCGATGTCTCGAACTTGGACCAGGTGAATAATCCGAGATGGTATCTTGTAAACGGCGTTCCTTACGATGGAGCGATGCGATACGTTTGTTCAGTTGTGATGCTAAATTCGAAATATTCATCTCAACACTTCCAATCGATGCTCTCCGCAGTCGACGATCCTCATCGATCTCCCTCTTATATTGTTTTTGTTCGATTCGACCACATGTCGGCAACATCTTGAGTTCATCGGTTAACGCTATTTCGTAATGTTTAACACTTGCTAGTTCGTTTTCAATTGATGAAATTTGTTTCAGAATTTTGTCAATTGAGAGCGAACCATCATTCATGTCCAATATCGTTGGAAGTCGGCTATTCAGCTGATGAAGGAATTCTTCAATTTCTCGAACGTTTGATGCCTCACCCAGTTTCTTGTTTAGCGTATCGATCGCCTTGCGTTTCTCTTCAACATCTTCCAATGTTTTCATGTCATTTTGTGTTATCCGATCGAACGATTCGGCAAACGCGTCAACCTCGGCTTCACGAGATTCGATTCTCCTCTGAAGTTTTTGCGAATCTTCTTCAGCCTGTGCCAGATTTCCCTCGTTCAAACTCGCATACAATCCCATCAATTGCCATTCCTCTTGGTTCATGACGCCTATGTTCGGTAAACGAATTTCAATTTTCGAATTATAATCGGTTTTGATGACATGCTCTACGATTGCTTTATTGAACGAATCTGAAGCAATTGACTGAAATGACGAATCGATCACATCGTCGAAAATCTTTGAACAACACAATTCCGTAATATGATTCAGTTGATATCTATCGATTTTCAGTAATAAATCATTCGCTTGTTCACATGCACAATTGTAAGAGGCAGTCGACAACAGTGTTGAAACTGTATGAAGAATATCACTCTGACGTTCAATTTCTTCATGTTCTGCATATATAACTGAATTCAGTAAATATTCGACCACATCATTCACCTCTTTTTTACGTTCTAAATCGTCGATGAAACGTTGTAATTTCCGTATAAATTTATTGGTTGTTTTAGCTTCAATTAAATGCTGTGTTTCCAAGGAGCCAACAACCTGTTTTCGCTTTTGTTTCGACGATAAAAATGCCTTTAAATTGCTCCACGTTTCTTGAATTGTTTGAGCCAATAAGGCTACACTCTTCTCGGTCTTTTCACGCGCATGCATTAGATTTTGGAAATTGCTGACGTTCGATTCGATTTCATTACATGATTCACCAATCGCAAATTGTCTCTCACGTCTTTCTTTATTAACTTGTACCTGAAATGAGATCTTTGTGTTGTTCTGAGCGTTTAAAAACATCGATTTATGAAATTTTCATCTAATATCTAATTTTGAGGGATTCTTGTTCAGGAATACTCGCATGAATGCTTTTTTCCGCTGTTTATATTAGGCAGAAATTTTACAAGTTGATAAATCGAAGAAAAGTAGCGGAAATGAAGATCAAATAAAAAAGTACATCAGTGAAATTTCAAAAAAACGATAAAAACAAATTCGTGAGTAAAATTCTGATATTCTAGTTATTCTTTTGCAGCATTCTTGAAATGGACAATTGCACTCTCGTGAAAATAAATATTCTAATAAGCAGGAAAAAACTGTGCAAATTACGGACCTGAAGTTGATTTTTCTTCGACTGTCCCAATCTACTCATTTTGCCGAGTTCGGTAATCGCCGATTTTTGTGACTCTTTCGAAGTGTTTAATTCATGATCGAGTTGCTGGATCAAATTTTTCACATCATCCAAACGCACTTCTCGATGCGTCCAAAGAGCTTCAATTCGACTTTTTGATTCGGCCACAATTCGTTCAGTTTCGTTAACCGATGTCGATTCAGTCATGAATTCCATGAATAGATAATCCTTTCGTTCCTTTTCCACTTCATTCATTAACTGACAATCATTTCGATAAAATTCATCGAATTTCTTCAAGTATTCCTCCACTTCCACTATTCGCTTGTTGCATTCAACTTTCATTTCCTCAATTTGATATAATTCTTTTTCACTCTCAAGCGAACGTTTCATTTCCAAAAGATCAGTCACTTTCTTTGAACCATCTACTGAGTGGTTCATTCCGATGTTACAAAACGATTTTGAAGTTCCTTGTTGATATGCTCCGAGTATGGTGGATAATTCTTCTTCGAATATCTTCTCAACAACTTCTTCAACTTCCTCATCCTCTGTTTCATCTAATATATCGCCGAGTAATTGTGCACAAACATCAGCAACATTTCTTTCTCTTAGTTTCTTTATAAGACTATCAGCTTGTTCGCATGTTTCATCGTAAGATATTCGCTCCTCAATCGAGTGTAATATATCACTGGCTGCTTCAACCCGTTCATTCTCTTCAGTTTCTTCGCGAACAATCGTATCGACAAGTTTTCTGATGGCCATACGACAAATCGCTCTACGTTCAGTGCGACGAACTTCCTTTCTTTTGGTCGCCTCGAATATTGCGTCAATGCATTGTTCGGTGATTTGTTCGATTGCTTTCGATTGCATTCGTTTCGACGTTTCGGCCAATAGCTCACATACAACATTGCTCCATACAGTACGTGACAACTCATCCGTACAGCTCTCAACCACTTTTGACTGTGCGATCGCGGTCATTTTTTTGCTGTAGTTCCGAAACATCTCTTGAATTGCCTTACCCAACGTTGAATTCATTAGTCGATCCACACATTCATTGAGCACTTTGTCAGTGGATCGTCTTTTCAGTTTTCTCTCAGCGTTGTTAATCGCAACCAAAAGTTCATCTTCAAGAGCTGAAGCAAGAATGTCATCAACCGATGTCTTCACAACCACTTCGAATGCTTTGTACTGTGTTTGTTCAGCTAACAATTGCATGATTCTGTCAGTTTCATTCTTGAATATGTTGTTCAATATCTTCTGCGTACAATAATCGGCTATTGTTTCAGATGCATTATCAACGAGTTTTTTGGTTCGTATGCATGTGATTGCTTCAGATTCTGTCACACTACATACCAGCTCATTCGCACATTGTTCCGTTACAACTTCAGAAGCGTTCTTCTTCAGTCTCTCAGATTTCCGATGTCGTTCAATCTCTTCGGCTAGCATACTTTTCATGAGATTCGTCGTACAAGAATCTGTCAAAGTTGTTACAGCGTTGTATCGCATCATTTCCTGCTTACGATACCGGTCGATTTCTCCAGCAAGCGTGGTGGACACTATGCTACTAGTGCAAGCCTCAGCAACCGTTGCAGTACATTGCTGTTTCATCGCTTCAATCCGGCAATATCGTTGAAGTTCGTTTTTGAGTGATGATGAGATCATATTATTGACACATGACTCAGTGATCGTCTTTGTTGCACTTCGTTTTAGAAACTGTTTGCGAGAATGCTGAATTTCGTTTGAAAGCACCGTTTGGATAATTTCATCAATGCAGTCGTTGGAAATCATCAAAAAGGCTCGGTCTTTCATTGCTTCTTGTTTATTGTGGCGATTAATTGCACTATTGAGCAAAACATCGAGTGCATTTGATGAACAATCTTGAGTCACACGAGCTGTAGCTTTACCAGTTAGCGCTTCTTCGAGTTCATGCCTTCGAATCTCAGAATTTAGTACTATCGACACTAAGTCTTCAACAGATTCTGAGCTGACTGTTGCTACACAACTTGCCTTCAGATTATTTTCGTCTATTTGACGTTTACATTCTTGCTCAAATGTCATTTGCAGAATTTCTTTGCTACATTCATCTACCACTGAGACTGTCGACATTTCACAAACGATTCTGCGGACGCTTTCTTCGGCTTCTTTTGCTACAGCTGATGAGAGTATATGTTGGACGGTACTTGTGCATATCTCAGAAACAGAGTTTAGTAGAAGCACCCGGATTTTGTGCAGTCGATCCAGTTCCAAAGCTAAAGTTGTATTGATAATATTCTCAATCGATTCATTTATGACCTCTTGAGTAATTTTTGTTGCAATACATTGTTGAGCCTCTACTTCAAGTGATGTTTTTAATGTATCATCAATACAACGTTTGGATACCTCAATCACACATTCATCGGTCAGCTGATTCGTTCTTCTTTCGGTCACTTCCACTTCAGCCGCATTTTCCAACGAACTTCTCAAAAGATCGTCAGCGCAAGTTTCTGTTAACTGGCTCATAGCTTCTGTACAAGTTTGTCGAATTTTTTGTTGTCGACAACGCTCAGCAGCTCTGTTTCGTTCTTCGGCGATTTTTCGTCGAGCCTCTTCTTCGCGCTGTCGTATTTTGGTTTGTTCAGCTTCTTTCATTTTCCTCATCTCTTCCTTTTTCTCCTCTTTTTCACATTCCTTAACCACTTCTTCTAATTTTCGCATCGCAGCTTCGTAATCAGATAGTTGTTGTGATTTACTGACACGTTCGCATTCCTCAATAATCTCATCAATTTTCAATAAAGCTGCCTCATATTCGGATAGTTGTGCTCGATTACTGCTGGTTGCAGTGGCATTGCTCGTTGATGGCTGTGAAGTTGTTATACGGAATGGACTACTTGGATTAGATGGAAACTGTGAGGACAGATCGTGCTTTTGTGGTGTTTTACACACATCGTCTGGCGGTCGGGAAGATGTCGATGGCGTTAGATAGGAGTGATCATGTTCCATCGAGAAACGCATACTTTTCTGCCGAAGTTTTTGTAGCGTTGCAGGTGAGTGCGCAGGTGAGACACTGAAATTGGGTGCTGACTTTGTCGGTGTAAGCTCGCTTCTTGTTGTTGGTGTTGGTGTCGTTGCAGCAGATGTGACTGCTGTTGATGGTGATGCTTCACTGCATTGTGCAAATGACCTACCTTCTTCTGATGAATCTGGTGAGAGTTCATTGTCTGTGCTTGTGCCCGGCTCAAAAGAAGCGCAGTATTCCTCGGGTGAAAGATTCGTCACGTACGTTTCTGGATTTAACATCGATTGAAGCGCATCTGACAAATTATCATATTCCAGTATGTTTGTACCATTCAAGTTGTGATCAGATTCGACGGTTTGTTGGATTGCCTCATTCACGTCACTTACACTGATATTCGCGAGAATGGGATTGTAGTCCACTTCGAAACCGTCAATAATTCTCTTCAACTCCATCTCGTCAATTTGACATGAACTGTTGACCGCTTTCAGAATCATCTCCACTGATGGTGGCGTTTCAGGACGTGCTGGCGTTTCAGGACGTGCTGATGATGGATCCTCTTCAACGTTCTCCGTACTTACTGATGGTGGAGTGACTGGTGAATATCTTGGTGTTGCGGCTAAACTTCTAGATAATTGTTGGGGATTTGATTCTGCACAGGACATTGTCGGGACGCTAGCTGACATTCGTTGTGTTTGAAGTTGATCAGATGGTGAAGGCACAGAATTATGCGATGATTCCATGAGAGGGGCATCGCTTTCTTCCTCATCATATTCGGCACATAACATTGGTGGCGTTGCGATATTGGCAGGGTTATCAAGTGTTTCACAAATATCAGCTAATAACGTACCGTCGATTGACTGAAATGCAAATTCAGATGCCAGCGGTAAGAGTGAAGTAGACGTTTGATGTTGTTCTGATGAGCGATCAGCAATGGTTGCTGGTGTGTTTTGTGAGGTGAATGGTATGAAGGTATTCCTCGTACTTACAAAATCTTCTTCAGAATCAGAAGATGAACTGAACTGAGCATCTAGTCGTCGCAATTCTTCACTGAAAGATGTTTTCTCTGAACGGAACAGCTCATTTGTAGTTACAGTAACACTACCAATGGCATCACTGGCTACTTCCTTTTCTGCATCATTTCCATTTCTCAATTCAATTGTCGATGTAATCTCTTTCGAAAGTGTAACGCTTGCGGGTGCACTTCTCGATTCTGCTTCAATATCATGCTCTTGTACACGTAGCTCTGCCGTAGCGTTATTGTCACTGGTTCGTCGGACTCTTTTCACCACACATGCATTCGCGTTGATGTCAATTTTATTCATTTTCTTAGCCACTAATTCCACAACTACTGACGACTGTTCATACGATTCACTACTTGTGTCCATCGGCAATTCCTGCTGAATGACTCTCCGCTTTTGCTCGGTAGGTTTCAGTGATTCTCGAACACTTTTATCATGACATTCTCTGGTGTCCATCTGCTGATCTGTTGGTTTGGAAATTGGAGATGCATCTGTAGTTCTAACCTTCGATGAAGTTGATTTTCGCTCGTTGATATCTTTAGATGATATTTCAATATGTTCACCTTTCATCTGCTTTTCGAACTCTTTCTTCGATGAACTTTTCTCACGCTTCATCTTTCTTTCGCCACTATGAGCTGGTTTCACATCGATGGAACCTCTTTGCCTCGGTTCATCTGATGGCTTGTTGCGGATTTCACTGGATGCTGCTATTCCTTCACGTTTACCCTTCCATGGAGCTGTTATCACTTTCACTATTGACGGCTTATCATTCTGATACGACTGTGGATCTTTACAACCTACCACTGAATCAGATTCATTTCTTGATTGAATTTGATGTGATTTTGTACTATCAATTTTCGATAACGTTTTGTGACTTTTCTTCAATTCCGAAGTAGTTGCTGACTTAACTGCTATATCGGATGAAATGGTTGTTGGTTTTCTTGGTGCCAGAAGAGGTGTCATCAGTTTTGGATGCGATATAGGTGGTACCACTTGCTTGGACAGTGAGTCTCTTTTATCACTAATGGACTGTGTCCGGTCGGTTGCGTTTGATCTTACTGATTTCAAATGATTCTCATTCGGAACTTCACTACGTTTCTTGATCTTCTCCTTAGTGAGTGATTTTGTATTTCGACACAATGGAGGTGGTGAAGTGGAAACAAAATTAGTTTTGTGTTTACTTGTCGATGGCGATGGAGAGTGTTGTTTTTTTCGTTCCTCGTTGACTTTTTTCGAAGATTTTCTCTTCTCCACTGAATGCTGATCACTGTTCACCGTTGTCTTTCGAGTGGAGTCCCGATGTTTCCTTTCTTGGTTCGATACTTTCGGTTTTAACATTGCGGATGATGCAGATAATTCCTTTTTGATAAGCACTCTGGCTTGTTCGTCTTTGGTGTTCCTCAGTGCACCAATTGATGTGGAACGATGCAAGAATTTAGCCACTTGACTGGGGTCCAGTTTAGTCACCACTTTTGAGCCATTCTTTTCGCTAACCAGAAATTCGGGTGCAAACAATTGCGGAATAGAAGACGTTGATTTTGTGGATTTGATTTTGGTGCTCTTCGAAGACGATGGCAATTCCGACATTGGGATATATTTGGTAGTTGTTGGTCGATCAGCCGATGGAACTCGCTTTTGTTTACTCCTTTCCGTACTGGTTGCGCACCGCCGGTTCTCTTGCTGTTTTTCGATATTTATTCTTTCATAATTCTTTTTCTCATTCGATGGTTTTTTACGTTCATCGCGAAGTCGATCTTTGCTTGGTACGTTCTTGGCAGATGATGATAACGAGGATGATAAATGAAATGTTTTGTGAGGTTCATTACGTGAATGTAAACCTGAAGTAGACGGCTGTGAGAGGGATGAACCGTAATTGTTGGATGTTGATTGGGATGAACTTTTCGATCGAATTTTGTTGGATGACTGCGATGAATAACTAGTCGATGAGTTAGCTGCCCCGCCGCCACCACCACCAACGTTACGATATGCTCGATCGTTGGTTGGCGCTCGCTTCGAATTCAAACCATACTTATTGTCACCACCGAATTGCATGAATGTTGGTGAATGCTGGCTGTGATCCACTGACAGATGACAGTGATCGTTATGGTTACGATAATAAAACTGATGATCGTTGGTACAAATGTACCGTTTGAGGTTTGGTCGGGCTATAAGCCGATGCACGGAATGTAATCGACCCACAGCGTACCCGTCCGCTGAATCAGCTTCGAGAAAAGCTGAACCCGTGCAAAAATCCTCATCATCAAATGAATAGTCTGTTGCCAGTTGATCAAACTGATGATCACCCGTGTTTATGATCGCAGAATTTAGAGTTGAGATCAGAGCAGAATCCATGGTAGCGAGAGTATTATGGTAACAATTCAAGAAAAAATTGTCGCTATCCGTATTGAAACGTGATATTTGAGATGCCAAGAATATATAAATCAGAAGTATCATATCAACGACTGCTTTTGCATTCACGTAAGCACTCATCAGTGCAATCGTTAGATCATTTGCCAGTTCTGAAACTATTTTCATTTAGCGTTAAACGCATCCGTTTTCTATCATGAAACATTTACCGCAACCTCTTAATAAATCGAACTTCGTATTCATGAATGATATTTTTTGACGATTGAATGATTGAGAAACCATCTATTCAAAAACGTGTTCATCTATTATGAATATTACAATGCTAGCATACAATTCGGTTTATTCGAGAATTGAAAAATACCTCGTAGTACTTGCGCATCGTCAGCAATGTCCTTTGAACAACTCGCGATACTGTACATTGATGAGATTTTTTCATCTGAAATAAATTTCTTTTCATCATACAATGAACACAGTAATGAACCATTACGATAACGTGAATGCAGTTGAGCTGATACGAAGCACTGATATTGTTGTATCGTTGCAGAAAATATAGGTTTTGCACACACAAAAATGAAGCTTTGAAGCAATTGAGGAGATATTTAATGAAACTGATGTATTCTTCGAATATTTAAAATTTTTAATATCCTACAAAACTACTTCAGCATTTACTGACGATGAGTTCAGGCTTGACAGTGTTTAATCTTTGGAGAATTTGAAGTAATATTCCAGCACTAACATGTCCACGATAGCTCATTCTATCAGGATTCAGATCAGTGCTCATGAATTGGTTATTCAGTGGAAATGTGCTAAAAAATAAAGAAAGAAGACTAACTTGAAGAAGATAATTTCGAGAAATAACGATGTTGATTTGTAAACAAGTGATAGAAGTCATTGATGATTATGACATGTTGTGCATGTTGAATTATTTTACGAAATCTTTCTTCGCATTGCAGTATTGCATCATAACGACGCCGAGCACTTCTCAGTCTGCGCTTCTCACATTCCTTCTGCAAGATAATAACTGCAGTGTTTCGGATGCATTTTTATGAAACATTTTACAACATTAAAAACATGTCAAATGAATGCCGCCGACTTCACATGCACTTTTTGCATCATCAACAATGTGTATATATCACTTGTTGCAGTTTATCTAATCGTTCGTTCATTTCACCGAACCAATTCCACATATCCACACTTACACAAATCGCTCACAATGAAAATGCTTATGAAAGTATGGCATTTTATTGAACTAGTTCATATCTAATAAGAAAAATGAGATATAGTTTGCATAATCAATTAGATAGACATTGTGAGAGTACAACTGATATCGTAGTGTAATGTAGTCAGTTGAATACCTCAATCTCGGAGAGTAATCGTTGAATCCTTTGCTTACGAAAAATGATCTTCATCTCACTTAATTGATCGTTGTCATCACTTTGCGTTGCCGACATCTCATCCATACAGTTGATTTCTTTAAAACACTGCAATTTTTTTATTTAGTAATTGCAGTGGTATACCTTCGTACGGCTATAGATCTGAGCACATATACTAATTCTTATACGGAGAGGAACACTTGTCCAGACTGATAACTGCATCAGTGGCATATGAAAAAGTGGAAATGTACAATCGATTGTAATCACCATCGCAGACCTTACAAATGGACAATCCATTAGACTGATTCTGATTGCAATATTGTTCATAATGGTTTGAATGTGTGAAATGATTCAAAATCATTTCATTTTTGATATATTCCTTACGTATAACTGAAAACTACTTACCTCCAAACACAAATACATATCTCTGTCGCTCCATTTTGAGCAACAAACAAAAATGGCTTGTCGTATCACAGCTGCACACTTGTCGCATACATAAAGGCACTCTGACGGTTCAGCATTCGGCATCTCTCCTTTCCTTATCACCTCTTAATTACCTCACAAATGAATATACTCTTGAAAATCGCCCACAACGAATCGTCACGAAACGCGCATCGTGATCTGTTACAATACAATAGTTCACGCATGAATCAGCGATTATCGTATCGGTATTCCACAATAACAACAAGCGTTAAATTGGACATGAAAATACGCAGCTACTCATGAGAATATATCACCTTGTTTACAAAATATTATTTCAGAAAGCTTCTCAACAATAAGCTTTATTCCCAGTGATTAGATACAGCAATACGCAGTGACAAACATCATGCGCCGTACAGACTTTCAGATTCTATGATATTTCACTTGTAAATATGGCATCATTTCGTTTACATATATGAGTGTATCTACTACTACTTTCCAAAGAAGAATACTACTAATAAAATCTGCTTTTCAAAAGTATTTGAATGACACGAATTCGTGTTTGTTAGTTTAATAGAAATACAATCAAACGAAAATTATCTGTGAGTATCATGGACAGCTGCAATGCATGTACATTTCGCCATGAAATTGCTTTATAATGAGCTCCATCAAGCTCAAACATTTCAGCATGGTATAACATTATAGTATTAAGAATGGAAACCTTTTTCACTCGAAGAAATTAAACAAAACTTGGATGACAATAAACTGATAAATAAACAAAAGGAAAAAACAGTGAAACGCCAGAACTGATTCATGTAAGATATTGGAAAAAAGTTACGAATGGAAAGTAAAAATAGTAACTCAGGGGAATGACGGAAATGGTTGTCGGATATTTTGAAGAAGGCTGGATGGAGTACTAAGACTGAAGTGACCGCGACTTCTCATGCTTGCATGGTTTGCTCGAGACTGGTATTATTACAGAGTAGATTGCTGAATTAGTAAAGTTCGAGTAATTCAAAATCGTCACATGAACAGCTGGTTCGAGGAGTTTTTTCGAGTGAGCACAATGATTTTCACATATATTTATAGCTAAGTACTTTCTTTTTTTTAAACATACATGTATATCTACGAAAAGACTAAGTCATGAATTTCGATGAGTGAAACTTGGCACTTAGTTCCCAGTTTCAAGGCATTTATATACGCTTGAAGTGATCACTTACTGTTGTGGATCATTTTGAAGTGATCAGATTCCATCTTTTATGCAAATAACAATCTAATATAAATTGGTTCCAATCATTTTCAATAATCGATTTCGAGGATTCATCCATAAGGATCATGCTATGCTTTATGGACATCACAAACGATGAACTGTTTGACTTAATGAAGACTATATTCATGAATTTTAATGGCATATAATGGAAACTGAAATCGCACGTACGAAGGTCAAATTTCTACTATCGGCAGCATCGCAAACTCGCACAGAATATCACCCCATCGGTACTGGATAAGCAGATATCCACGCACTGGATAAGTGCATTGATCGTTTTGAATGATTACAATTTTGACAGGTCTAACTGAATTTTGTGGCATATTCAGCTGTTCTGCTGAGAGAGTTGATTCATTTGGGTCGTGAATCATTAATCAATTCATGCAGTCATTTTTCATGCAAATAGACAAATGAAGATGAGTTTCAGTCAGTCGAACCCAAGCATTTGGTTAACTCAAATTTTTTGCCTTGAAAAGTTCGAAAAGTTATACCTCTCAATTTATAAATGATAGTGGCTGATAAATTCGCATCAGTTGTTTGCGTTATTAATTAAGATGGACTTTTTCTATTGCTAAAACTTTTTGTTCGATTGATTTTTTGCGATAGAATGATTGAATATTCATCAGTTCGCTAAAAAAAGATGGATTATATAAAGTTTCGGAGAAGAAAACTTGGGCAAGTTTGAGAGGAACATATGACCTGAATACGATTAGAGGAAGACTTGCAATGTTCAAGAAATTTCTTGATTTCTTTAGATTTCATTACAATTGATATACGATTATGAAAATTTCAAAAGCTACAAAATTCTTTCCTTCGGAAAAACTTTTATCATCCTTCTTGAACAAAATTTTCCACCTATGCGATCGAATATGAGTTTAATTATTGGCAGGTGATTTTCGAGAGGTATTGTGACTGCATTTTAAGGAGTGACTGAGGAATGCATGCTGGAAGTTTGGAGGATAGAAGAACAATCTGCGACGAGACATGCCTCATTTCTGTGTGATACGGCAATACTGCTCGATCAATATAAGTTGAGTTGTTTTCTGCTATCATTACGACAACGCCATCGTAATGATAGCAGAAAACATGTCAACTTATATTGATCGAGCAGTATTGCCGTATCACACAGAAATGAGGCATGTCTCGTCGCAGATTGTTCTTCTATCCTCCAAACTTCCAGCATGCATTCCTCAGCCACTCCTTAAAATGCAGTCACAATACCTCTCGAAAATCACCTGCCAATAATTAAACTCATATTCGATCGCATAGGTGGAAAATTTTGTTCAAGAAGGATGATAAAAATTTTCCGAAGGAAAGAATTTTGTAGCTTTTGAAATTTTCATAATCGTATATCAATTGTAATGAAATCTAAAGAAATCAAGAAATTTCTTGAACATTGCAAGTCTTCCTCTAATCGTATTCAGGTCATATGTTCCTCTCAAACCTGTCCAAGTTTTCTTCTCCGAAACTTTATATAATCCATCTTTTTTTAGCGAACTGATGAATATTCAATCATTCTATCGCAAAAAATCAATCGAACAAAAAGTTTTAGCAATAGAAAAAGTCCATCTTAATTAATAACGCAAACAACTGATGCGAATTCATCAGCCACTATCATTTATAAATTGAGAGGTATAACTTTTCGAACTTTTCAAGGCAAAAAATTTGAGTTAACCAAATGCTTGGGTTCGACTGACTGAAACTCATCTTCATTTGTCTATTTGCATGAAAAATGACTGCATGAATTGATTAATGATTCACGACCCAAATGAATCAACTCTCTCAGCAGAACAGCTGAATATGCCACAAAATTCAGTTAGACCTGTCAAAATTGTAATCATTCAAAACGATCAATGCACTTATCCAGTGCGTGGATATCTGCTTATCCAGTACCGATGGGGTGATATTCTGTGCGAGTTTGCGATGCTGCCGATAGTAGAAATTTGACCTTCGTACGTGCGATTTCAGTTTCCATTATATGCCATTAAAATTCATGAATATAGTCTTCATTAAGTCAAACAGTTCATCGTTTGTGATGTCCATAAAGCATAGCATGATCCTTATGGATGAATCCTCGAAATCGATTATTGAAAATGATTGGAACCAATTTATATTAGATTGTTATTTGCATAAAAGATGGAATCTGATCACTTCAAAATGATCCACAACAGTAAGTGATCACTTCAAGCGTATATAAATGCCTTGAAACTGGGAACTAAGTGCCAAGTTTCACTCATCGAAATTCATGACTTAGTCTTTTCGTAGATATACATGTATGTTTAAAAAAAGAAAGTACTTAGCTATAAATATATGTGAAAATCATTGTGCTCACTCGAAAAAACTCCTCGAACCAGCTGTTCATGTGACGATTTTGAATTACTCGAACTTTACTAATTCAGCAATCTACTCTGTAATAATACCAGTCTCGAGCAAACCATGCAAGCATGAGAAGTCGCGGTCACTTCAGTCTTAGTACTCCATCCAGCCTTCTTCAAAATATCCGACAACCATTTCCGTCATTCCCCTGAGTTACTATTTTTACTTTCCATTCGTAACTTTTTTCCAATATCTTACATGAATCAGTTCTGGCGTTTCACTGTTTTTTCCTTTTGTTTATTTATCAGTTTATTGTCATCCAAGTTTTGTTTAATTTCTTCGAGTGAAAAAGGTTTCCATTCTTAATACTATAATGTTATACCATGCTGAAATGTTTGAGCTTGATGGAGCTCATTATAAAGCAATTTCATGGCGAAATGTACATGCATTGCAGCTGTCCATGATACTCACAGATAATTTTCGTTTGATTGTATTTCTATTAAACTAACAAACACGAATTCGTGTCATTCAAATACTTTTGAAAAGCAGATTTTATTAGTAGTATTCTTCTTTGGAAAGTAGTAGTAGATACACTCATATATGTAAACGAAATGATGCCATATTTACAAGTGAAATATCATAGAATCTGAAAGTCTGTACGGCGCATGATGTTTGTCACTGCGTATTGCTGTATCTAATCACTGGGAATAAAGCTTATTGTTGAGAAGCTTTCTGAAATAATATTTTGTAAACAAGGTGATATATTCTCATGAGTAGCTGCGTATTTTCATGTCCAATTTAACGCTTGTTGTTATTGTGGAATACCGATACGATAATCGCTGATTCATGCGTGAACTATTGTATTGTAACAGATCACGATGCGCGTTTCGTGACGATTCGTTGTGGGCGATTTTCAAGAGTATATTCATTTGTGAGGTAATTAAGAGGTGATAAGGAAAGGAGAGATGCCGAATGCTGAACCGTCAGAGTGCCTTTATGTATGCGACAAGTGTGCAGCTGTGATACGACAAGCCATTTTTGTTTGTTGCTCAAAATGGAGCGACAGAGATATGTATTTGTGTTTGGAGGTAAGTAGTTTTCAGTTATACGTAAGGAATATATCAAAAATGAAATGATTTTGAATCATTTCACACATTCAAACCATTATGAACAATATTGCAATCAGAATCAGTCTAATGGATTGTCCATTTGTAAGGTCTGCGATGGTGATTACAATCGATTGTACATTTCCACTTTTTCATATGCCACTGATGCAGTTATCAGTCTGGACAAGTGTTCCTCTCCGTATAAGAATTAGTATATGTGCTCAGATCTATAGCCGTACGAAGGTATACCACTGCAATTACTAAATAAAAAAATTGCAGTGTTTTAAAGAAATCAACTGTATGGATGAGATGTCGGCAACGCAAAGTGATGACAACGATCAATTAAGTGAGATGAAGATCATTTTTCGTAAGCAAAGGATTCAACGATTACTCTCCGAGATTGAGGTATTCAACTGACTACATTACACTACGATATCAGTTGTACTCTCACAATGTCTATCTAATTGATTATGCAAACTATATCTCATTTTTCTTATTAGATATGAACTAGTTCAATAAAATGCCATACTTTCATAAGCATTTTCATTGTGAGCGATTTGTGTAAGTGTGGATATGTGGAATTGGTTCGGTGAAATGAACGAACGATTAGATAAACTGCAACAAGTGATATATACACATTGTTGATGATGCAAAAAGTGCATGTGAAGTCGGCGGCATTCATTTGACATGTTTTTAATGTTGTAAAATGTTTCATAAAAATGCATCCGAAACACTGCAGTTATTATCTTGCAGAAGGAATGTGAGAAGCGCAGACTGAGAAGTGCTCGGCGTCGTTATGATGCAATACTGCAATGCGAAGAAAGATTTCGTAAAATAATTCAACATGCACAACATGTCATAATCATCAATGACTTCTATCACTTGTTTACAAATCAACATCGTTATTTCTCGAAATTATCTTCTTCAAGTTAGTCTTCTTTCTTTATTTTTTTAGCACATTTCCACTGAATAACCAATTCATGAGCACTGATCTGAATCCTGATAGAATGAGCTATCGTGGACATGTTAGTGCTGGAATATTACTTCAAATTCTCCAAAGATTAAACACTGTCAAGCCTGAACTCATCGTCAGTAAATGCTGAAGTAGTTTTGTAGGATATTAAAAATTTTAAATATTCGAAGAATACATCAGTTTCATTAAATATCTCCTCAATTGCTTCAAAGCTTCATTTTTGTGTGTGCAAAACCTATATTTTCTGCAACGATACAACAATATCAGTGCTTCGTATCAGCTCAACTGCATTCACGTTATCGTAATGGTTCATTACTGTGTTCATTGTATGATGAAAAGAAATTTATTTCAGATGAAAAAATCTCATCAATGTACAGTATCGCGAGTTGTTCAAAGGACATTGCTGACGATGCGCAAGTACTACGAGGTATTTTTCAATTCTCGAATAAACCGAATTGTATGCTAGCATTGTAATATTCATAATAGATGAACACGTTTTTGAATAGATGGTTTCTCAATCATTCAATCGTCAAAAAATATCATTCATGAATACGAAGTTCGATTTATTAAGAGGTTGCGGTAAATGTTTCATGATAGAAAACGGATGCGTTTAACGCTAAATGAAAATAGTTTCAGAACTGGCAAATGATCTAACGATTGCACTGATGAGTGCTTACGTGAATGCAAAAGCAGTCGTTGATATGATACTTCTGATTTATATATTCTTGGCATCTCAAATATCACGTTTCAATACGGATAGCGACAATTTTTTCTTGAATTGTTACCATAATACTCTCGCTACCATGGATTCTGCTCTGATCTCAACTCTAAATTCTGCGATCATAAACACGGGTGATCATCAGTTTGATCAACTGGCAACAGACTATTCATTTGATGATGAGGATTTTTGCACGGGTTCAGCTTTTCTCGAAGCTGATTCAGCGGACGGGTACGCTGTGGGTCGATTACATTCCGTGCATCGGCTTATAGCCCGACCAAACCTCAAACGGTACATTTGTACCAACGATCATCAGTTTTATTATCGTAACCATAACGATCACTGTCATCTGTCAGTGGATCACAGCCAGCATTCACCAACATTCATGCAATTCGGTGGTGACAATAAGTATGGTTTGAATTCGAAGCGAGCGCCAACCAACGATCGAGCATATCGTAACGTTGGTGGTGGTGGCGGCGGGGCAGCTAACTCATCGACTAGTTATTCATCGCAGTCATCCAACAAAATTCGATCGAAAAGTTCATCCCAATCAACATCCAACAATTACGGTTCATCCCTCTCACAGCCGTCTACTTCAGGTTTACATTCACGTAATGAACCTCACAAAACATTTCATTTATCATCCTCGTTATCATCATCTGCCAAGAACGTACCAAGCAAAGATCGACTTCGCGATGAACGTAAAAAACCATCGAATGAGAAAAAGAATTATGAAAGAATAAATATCGAAAAACAGCAAGAGAACCGGCGGTGCGCAACCAGTACGGAAAGGAGTAAACAAAAGCGAGTTCCATCGGCTGATCGACCAACAACTACCAAATATATCCCAATGTCGGAATTGCCATCGTCTTCGAAGAGCACCAAAATCAAATCCACAAAATCAACGTCTTCTATTCCGCAATTGTTTGCACCCGAATTTCTGGTTAGCGAAAAGAATGGCTCAAAAGTGGTGACTAAACTGGACCCCAGTCAAGTGGCTAAATTCTTGCATCGTTCCACATCAATTGGTGCACTGAGGAACACCAAAGACGAACAAGCCAGAGTGCTTATCAAAAAGGAATTATCTGCATCATCCGCAATGTTAAAACCGAAAGTATCGAACCAAGAAAGGAAACATCGGGACTCCACTCGAAAGACAACGGTGAACAGTGATCAGCATTCAGTGGAGAAGAGAAAATCTTCGAAAAAAGTCAACGAGGAACGAAAAAAACAACACTCTCCATCGCCATCGACAAGTAAACACAAAACTAATTTTGTTTCCACTTCACCACCTCCATTGTGTCGAAATACAAAATCACTCACTAAGGAGAAGATCAAGAAACGTAGTGAAGTTCCGAATGAGAATCATTTGAAATCAGTAAGATCAAACGCAACCGACCGGACACAGTCCATTAGTGATAAAAGAGACTCACTGTCCAAGCAAGTGGTACCACCTATATCGCATCCAAAACTGATGACACCTCTTCTGGCACCAAGAAAACCAACAACCATTTCATCCGATATAGCAGTTAAGTCAGCAACTACTTCGGAATTGAAGAAAAGTCACAAAACGTTATCGAAAATTGATAGTACAAAATCACATCAAATTCAATCAAGAAATGAATCTGATTCAGTGGTAGGTTGTAAAGATCCACAGTCGTATCAGAATGATAAGCCGTCAATAGTGAAAGTGATAACAGCTCCATGGAAGGGTAAACGTGAAGGAATAGCAGCATCCAGTGAAATCCGCAACAAGCCATCAGATGAACCGAGGCAAAGAGGTTCCATCGATGTGAAACCAGCTCATAGTGGCGAAAGAAAGATGAAGCGTGAGAAAAGTTCATCGAAGAAAGAGTTCGAAAAGCAGATGAAAGGTGAACATATTGAAATATCATCTAAAGATATCAACGAGCGAAAATCAACTTCATCGAAGGTTAGAACTACAGATGCATCTCCAATTTCCAAACCAACAGATCAGCAGATGGACACCAGAGAATGTCATGATAAAAGTGTTCGAGAATCACTGAAACCTACCGAGCAAAAGCGGAGAGTCATTCAGCAGGAATTGCCGATGGACACAAGTAGTGAATCGTATGAACAGTCGTCAGTAGTTGTGGAATTAGTGGCTAAGAAAATGAATAAAATTGACATCAACGCGAATGCATGTGTGGTGAAAAGAGTCCGACGAACCAGTGACAATAACGCTACGGCAGAGCTACGTGTACAAGAGCATGATATTGAAGCAGAATCGAGAAGTGCACCCGCAAGCGTTACACTTTCGAAAGAGATTACATCGACAATTGAATTGAGAAATGGAAATGATGCAGAAAAGGAAGTAGCCAGTGATGCCATTGGTAGTGTTACTGTAACTACAAATGAGCTGTTCCGTTCAGAGAAAACATCTTTCAGTGAAGAATTGCGACGACTAGATGCTCAGTTCAGTTCATCTTCTGATTCTGAAGAAGATTTTGTAAGTACGAGGAATACCTTCATACCATTCACCTCACAAAACACACCAGCAACCATTGCTGATCGCTCATCAGAACAACATCAAACGTCTACTTCACTCTTACCGCTGGCATCTGAATTTGCATTTCAGTCAATCGACGGTACGTTATTAGCTGATATTTGTGAAACACTTGATAACCCTGCCAATATCGCAACGCCACCAATGTTATGTGCCGAATATGATGAGGAAGAAAGCGATGCCCCTCTCATGGAATCATCGCATAATTCTGTGCCTTCACCATCTGATCAACTTCAAACACAACGAATGTCAGCTAGCGTCCCGACAATGTCCTGTGCAGAATCAAATCCCCAACAATTATCTAGAAGTTTAGCCGCAACACCAAGATATTCACCAGTCACTCCACCATCAGTAAGTACGGAGAACGTTGAAGAGGATCCATCATCAGCACGTCCTGAAACGCCAGCACGTCCTGAAACGCCACCATCAGTGGAGATGATTCTGAAAGCGGTCAACAGTTCATGTCAAATTGACGAGATGGAGTTGAAGAGAATTATTGACGGTTTCGAAGTGGACTACAATCCCATTCTCGCGAATATCAGTGTAAGTGACGTGAATGAGGCAATCCAACAAACCGTCGAATCTGATCACAACTTGAATGGTACAAACATACTGGAATATGATAATTTGTCAGATGCGCTTCAATCGATGTTAAATCCAGAAACGTACGTGACGAATCTTTCACCCGAGGAATACTGCGCTTCTTTTGAGCCGGGCACAAGCACAGACAATGAACTCTCACCAGATTCATCAGAAGAAGGTAGGTCATTTGCACAATGCAGTGAAGCATCACCATCAACAGCAGTCACATCTGCTGCAACGACACCAACACCAACAACAAGAAGCGAGCTTACACCGACAAAGTCAGCACCCAATTTCAGTGTCTCACCTGCGCACTCACCTGCAACGCTACAAAAACTTCGGCAGAAAAGTATGCGTTTCTCGATGGAACATGATCACTCCTATCTAACGCCATCGACATCTTCCCGACCGCCAGACGATGTGTGTAAAACACCACAAAAGCACGATCTGTCCTCACAGTTTCCATCTAATCCAAGTAGTCCATTCCGTATAACAACTTCACAGCCATCAACGAGCAATGCCACTGCAACCAGCAGTAATCGAGCACAACTATCCGAATATGAGGCAGCTTTATTGAAAATTGATGAGATTATTGAGGAATGCGAACGTGTCAGTAAATCACAACAACTATCTGATTACGAAGCTGCGATGCGAAAATTAGAAGAAGTGGTTAAGGAATGTGAAAAAGAGGAGAAAAAGGAAGAGATGAGGAAAATGAAAGAAGCTGAACAAACCAAAATACGACAGCGCGAAGAAGAGGCTCGACGAAAAATCGCCGAAGAACGAAACAGAGCTGCTGAGCGTTGTCGACAACAAAAAATTCGACAAACTTGTACAGAAGCTATGAGCCAGTTAACAGAAACTTGCGCTGACGATCTTTTGAGAAGTTCGTTGGAAAATGCGGCTGAAGTGGAAGTGACCGAAAGAAGAACGAATCAGCTGACCGATGAATGTGTGATTGAGGTATCCAAACGTTGTATTGATGATACATTAAAAACATCACTTGAAGTAGAGGCTCAACAATGTATTGCAACAAAAATTACTCAAGAGGTCATAAATGAATCGATTGAGAATATTATCAATACAACTTTAGCTTTGGAACTGGATCGACTGCACAAAATCCGGGTGCTTCTACTAAACTCTGTTTCTGAGATATGCACAAGTACCGTCCAACATATACTCTCATCAGCTGTAGCAAAAGAAGCCGAAGAAAGCGTCCGCAGAATCGTTTGTGAAATGTCGACAGTCTCAGTGGTAGATGAATGTAGCAAAGAAATTCTGCAAATGACATTTGAGCAAGAATGTAAACGTCAAATAGACGAAAATAATCTGAAGGCAAGTTGTGTAGCAACAGTCAGCTCAGAATCTGTTGAAGACTTAGTGTCGATAGTACTAAATTCTGAGATTCGAAGGCATGAACTCGAAGAAGCGCTAACTGGTAAAGCTACAGCTCGTGTGACTCAAGATTGTTCATCAAATGCACTCGATGTTTTGCTCAATAGTGCAATTAATCGCCACAATAAACAAGAAGCAATGAAAGACCGAGCCTTTTTGATGATTTCCAACGACTGCATTGATGAAATTATCCAAACGGTGCTTTCAAACGAAATTCAGCATTCTCGCAAACAGTTTCTAAAACGAAGTGCAACAAAGACGATCACTGAGTCATGTGTCAATAATATGATCTCATCATCACTCAAAAACGAACTTCAACGATATTGCCGGATTGAAGCGATGAAACAGCAATGTACTGCAACGGTTGCTGAGGCTTGCACTAGTAGCATAGTGTCCACCACGCTTGCTGGAGAAATCGACCGGTATCGTAAGCAGGAAATGATGCGATACAACGCTGTAACAACTTTGACAGATTCTTGTACGACGAATCTCATGAAAAGTATGCTAGCCGAAGAGATTGAACGACATCGGAAATCTGAGAGACTGAAGAAGAACGCTTCTGAAGTTGTAACGGAACAATGTGCGAATGAGCTGGTATGTAGTGTGACAGAATCTGAAGCAATCACATGCATACGAACCAAAAAACTCGTTGATAATGCATCTGAAACAATAGCCGATTATTGTACGCAGAAGATATTGAACAACATATTCAAGAATGAAACTGACAGAATCATGCAATTGTTAGCTGAACAAACACAGTACAAAGCATTCGAAGTGGTTGTGAAGACATCGGTTGATGACATTCTTGCTTCAGCTCTTGAAGATGAACTTTTGGTTGCGATTAACAACGCTGAGAGAAAACTGAAAAGACGATCCACTGACAAAGTGCTCAATGAATGTGTGGATCGACTAATGAATTCAACGTTGGGTAAGGCAATTCAAGAGATGTTTCGGAACTACAGCAAAAAAATGACCGCGATCGCACAGTCAAAAGTGGTTGAGAGTTGTACGGATGAGTTGTCACGTACTGTATGGAGCAATGTTGTATGTGAGCTATTGGCCGAAACGTCGAAACGAATGCAATCGAAAGCAATCGAACAAATCACCGAACAATGCATTGACGCAATATTCGAGTCGACCAAAAGAAAGGAAGTTCGTCGCACTGAACGTAGAGCGATTTGTCGTATGGCCATCAGAAAACTTGTCGATACGATTGTTCGCGAAGAAACTGAAGAGAATGAACGGGTTGAAGCAGCCAGTGATATATTACACTCGATTGAGGAGCGAATATCTTACGATGAAACATGCGAACAAGCTGATAGTCTTATAAAGAAACTAAGAGAAAGAAATGTTGCTGATGTTTGTGCACAATTACTCGGCGATATATTAGATGAAACAGAGGATGAGGAAGTTGAAGAAGTTGTTGAGAAGATATTCGAAGAAGAATTATCCACCATACTCGGAGCATATCAACAAGGAACTTCAAAATCGTTTTGTAACATCGGAATGAACCACTCAGTAGATGGTTCAAAGAAAGTGACTGATCTTTTGGAAATGAAACGTTCGCTTGAGAGTGAAAAAGAATTATATCAAATTGAGGAAATGAAAGTTGAATGCAACAAGCGAATAGTGGAAGTGGAGGAATACTTGAAGAAATTCGATGAATTTTATCGAAATGATTGTCAGTTAATGAATGAAGTGGAAAAGGAACGAAAGGATTATCTATTCATGGAATTCATGACTGAATCGACATCGGTTAACGAAACTGAACGAATTGTGGCCGAATCAAAAAGTCGAATTGAAGCTCTTTGGACGCATCGAGAAGTGCGTTTGGATGATGTGAAAAATTTGATCCAGCAACTCGATCATGAATTAAACACTTCGAAAGAGTCACAAAAATCGGCGATTACCGAACTCGGCAAAATGAGTAGATTGGGACAGTCGAAGAAAAATCAACTTCAGGTCCGTAATTTGCACAGTTTTTTCCTGCTTATTAGAATATTTATTTTCACGAGAGTGCAATTGTCCATTTCAAGAATGCTGCAAAAGAATAACTAGAATATCAGAATTTTACTCACGAATTTGTTTTTATCGTTTTTTTGAAATTTCACTGATGTACTTTTTTATTTGATCTTCATTTCCGCTACTTTTCTTCGATTTATCAACTTGTAAAATTTCTGCCTAATATAAACAGCGGAAAAAAGCATTCATGCGAGTATTCCTGAACAAGAATCCCTCAAAATTAGATATTAGATGAAAATTTCATAAATCGATGTTTTTAAACGCTCAGAACAACACAAAGATCTCATTTCAGGTACAAGTTAATAAAGAAAGACGTGAGAGACAATTTGCGATTGGTGAATCATGTAATGAAATCGAATCGAACGTCAGCAATTTCCAAAATCTAATGCATGCGCGTGAAAAGACCGAGAAGAGTGTAGCCTTATTGGCTCAAACAATTCAAGAAACGTGGAGCAATTTAAAGGCATTTTTATCGTCGAAACAAAAGCGAAAACAGGTTGTTGGCTCCTTGGAAACACAGCATTTAATTGAAGCTAAAACAACCAATAAATTTATACGGAAATTACAACGTTTCATCGACGATTTAGAACGTAAAAAAGAGGTGAATGATGTGGTCGAATATTTACTGAATTCAGTTATATATGCAGAACATGAAGAAATTGAACGTCAGAGTGATATTCTTCATACAGTTTCAACACTGTTGTCGACTGCCTCTTACAATTGTGCATGTGAACAAGCGAATGATTTATTACTGAAAATCGATAGATATCAACTGAATCATATTACGGAATTGTGTTGTTCAAAGATTTTCGACGATGTGATCGATTCGTCATTTCAGTCAATTGCTTCAGATTCGTTCAATAAAGCAATCGTAGAGCATGTCATCAAAACCGATTATAATTCGAAAATTGAAATTCGTTTACCGAACATAGGCGTCATGAACCAAGAGGAATGGCAATTGATGGGATTGTATGCGAGTTTGAACGAGGGAAATCTGGCACAGGCTGAAGAAGATTCGCAAAAACTTCAGAGGAGAATCGAATCTCGTGAAGCCGAGGTTGACGCGTTTGCCGAATCGTTCGATCGGATAACACAAAATGACATGAAAACATTGGAAGATGTTGAAGAGAAACGCAAGGCGATCGATACGCTAAACAAGAAACTGGGTGAGGCATCAAACGTTCGAGAAATTGAAGAATTCCTTCATCAGCTGAATAGCCGACTTCCAACGATATTGGACATGAATGATGGTTCGCTCTCAATTGACAAAATTCTGAAACAAATTTCATCAATTGAAAACGAACTAGCAAGTGTTAAACATTACGAAATAGCGTTAACCGATGAACTCAAGATGTTGCCGACATGTGGTCGAATCGAACAAAAACAATATAAGAGGGAGATCGATGAGGATCGTCGACTGCGGAGAGCATCGATTGGAAGTGTTGAGATGAATATTTCGAATTTAGCATCACAACTGAACAAACGTATCGCATCGCTCCATCGTAAGGAACGCCGTTTACAAGATACCATCTCGGATTATTCACCTGGTCCAAGTTCGAGACATCGGCTTCCTCACGCACGATCCACCAGCTCAATTCAACAACAGCCGCAAGCATCAACATCAGATGATCGTGCGCATACAAGTGAAGTCGAAAAATTGGATTCATTCATTGAAGATATTAAAGAATTCGTTGAGTATCGACAGCGAATGAACGTTATACACGACTTACTCGGTGATTTGATCAATTACATTTCATATGATCTAACATGTTATCAAGCACAAACAATCATCAATACCATGCAACAGAATGATATCAAACGATTAACGAATCAGCTGTCACAAGATATCCTTGACGATGTGCATGATGATCAGGTGCAACAAATCGCTGATAAGGCTATTCGAACAGCCATTCAGAGTGCTTTCATCGTAAATTCAGAATTGAAATCACCACCGGAAGGCAGCGGCACACAAGAAGAACGGTGTTCTTTCGGATGGAATAACGCCGAAGTAATTTGCAAAGAAGTCGCTCGTGAACGGTCCATATGGTTTCGAGAGGTTGGAGCGTATTATGAACGACTTAATCAATTGACTGAAGCTGACCGGAAGTTGTTGATAAAGACTGAAAATGAGTGCAGAAAACGTTTAGTAAAGATTCGAAGCTATGATAATGTAACAATGATGAAACAAGTGGATAGCATACTCAAATCTAAGGGAGCTAAAGTGGAGAAATACGTATCATGTGTTCAAACAACACCAATTTTTGAATTTGATTACTGTGCTCTTCAGCAGGAGCTTGATCGCTATGTACAGGAAAATATTGCTAAAGAACATGATTTGATCAGTCAAGAGCAGTCGATAGAACGTATCAGAAATGAATTCAACGAGGTTTTGATAGAAGAGCAGAAAAACCGGAGTGAATTCCTGCTGGCTGTTTCTTCGACGTTCGATGGTATCATAGAAGTAATCCAACGAGATCTATTACAATTCCAAGCCAAATCTTCAGATGTGAATGATATAATCCATAGGTGTGATAACATACCACCTCTTTCAACCACTCCAATTAGTTGCTCAGTTAAAGATGATATTGCCTTAGCGTTATCAGTTGTAATTGATGCGGTGGAATGCGAAGAAATGAACGATTTCATCGATGAGCTTACTTCATTTGTTGAGCGAGTTAAACGCGAACAACTGAGTCGTCCAAGAAGTGTGCTCGAAACGGCTGTTCGGGATGTTATTGATTCAGTTTGTCTAGCCGTCGAGGCATCATTTTGGCAAATTGAACCGAATTTGCAAGATCGTATGATTCGTTGGGGACCGCCATTCCACTACGAAAAATTCACGCAACTGTTAGAAGCTGGTTTGTTATCAGCGGAACCATCGTTTGACTTTCTGGCTGCAGAAGAAGAAATTGGAACTGTGGATTTTCCACAATTGCGGACCCCGCTACCCATTTCAACCTACTGTACTCCAATTCCAATACAACTCGATTTCTTCGATGAACCACCGGAGAATTTCTTGGAATTTGATGATGAACCGTCGGAGGATGGTGATGAGCAGATTACTCACTCGATTACTGCTAAACAAAATGTCATACCAAATATACTCGAATTAAGTGTTGATATGAGTGACGAAAAGAAAAAGCCATCAAGAAAAAGCTATCGCTCTGTGTCATTGTCTCATTCGCATGATGATGCTGATTCACAAGAGATATCACCAACGAAAAAACGTTCATCAAGTGCACCAGCGAAAGTTTTGCGGCTTGAAGATATTGTTCCTACTGATCAGTCGTGTCGCTATGCTCCGTCAAATGTTGATCTGACCTCGGGAATACCGTCTACAATCGCTCGACCCGTTCCAATTGCCGCTCCTCCAACCAGATCCGCTCGTCTTTCTGAACTACCAATAATGTCTTCGGCATCTTCGTCAAATCTTCTGATCGGTAAAAGCTCCGCTTTCACACCTTTCCATCGTCAACTTGCACAATCCGAAAGTGATGTTGAAAACAATCCGTATCGAGAGACGATTCTGGATGCAAATCTCTTATCACTATTGTTAACGCAAATATCGCCTTCATTACAACAGAATTCATCATTGAATGTTGTTGATGAACCTCCTCCAGCAGATCCAAGACCAGCTAAACGAATCACGCCATCTTTATTACCAACTTCAACTATCAATCGCAACGTACGACTTCAACAAGAACAACAGAGATCTTTGTTAGATAATTCATTTCCAAATGTGAACAGTGAGAAGCGCCTCCATGTGAGCAGTGGAAGTGAAAAATTGTTGAATGATAAAAGGAATACATATGAGGAGAATTTGAGAGCTTTTGAGAGGTCACTCACTCATAAACGAAAGCGTGTTTCGTTCGAAGAAACCGAAAAAGATGATGAAACAAAGCAAGACGAAATTGAATACTTGCGTACCATAATGAAGACCAACTTAAGTATGCAGCAGTATCCTGGCCTTCGTCGGATGAAGAAGGTTGAAAGTACACTGAATATGGCAAGTCTTTGCACACATCATGGAAATCATTCATTGACATCCTTATCGTATGCAAATTTCGGTGAGGAAACAGAACAGTCGTCATCTTTGAAGAAAGCATCATCATCAGCTGTGAACAGCACTGGTACCACCCAACTGTTACCGTCCATCTACAATAATCTGTCGGATCCGAGTAAACGCTTCGCATGTGAACTACTTTACGGTGGATTCAAACGATTCTCAGATGAAAATGCCGAAACAATGTCGCGTAAAGGTATAATCTATCAACGACTGTGGTGTGCTGTGTTGGTAACAAATCCATTCGCAACATGGATTAAGAACAATGAACGTATCACAATTGCGCAACGTGCTCAAATCCTTACGTACTGCCGTCGTGGCACAAAATTGTTCACTGCTTATGCGAAATTCGCTCGCTATATGGCTGAAAATGTCCACATCATTAAGCCAGTTCTATCGGTAACCAATATTCCGTTTTGTTTCGATCGATTGCCGTTTGCATTCGCACGGATATTCGACTGTATCTTCAACGAAATTCGTGCGCAAATGGAAAAGCATCAAGTAACTCAACAGAATCCTCAAAATCACCTTGACAAGATAAAGTTGTCGAGTTCAGAATCACAACCACAACAAACATCAATGTTGCCTTCATTCTCAGATGCGTTCAAAAATAAAGCACCACTCTACTACGCCTCCTCGAATACCTGCGATCCATCGTTACCAGACAATCTATTCGCCAACTATTCTGAACTGCAATCTAAGACACGAACGCAGCCACAATTACCTGGAAATTTGTTCTGCAACAGTTCAGAATTGCAGTCTCAAGAGCAAAACCCGCAACAGTTTACTGCCGGTTCCAATACAATTGGTTCAGCGCTGTTCGCGAAAGCGTCAGAACTAAATGAACCGACGCCAGCGCCTGAGGTGAGTATTTAATGTTAATAATCCCCTTTGTGGTACTCTTCTCAAATTTCAGTATCTGTTTTCATTTGTAAATGTTCATTGAATTTGTTTTATCAAGCACTCTAAATATTGCATCGCCGAAACAGTGAAGAATTTTTTAAATTTTCGATTGTTCAATTCGGTTTCCAAGATCAAATCGATAGCAGTAGTCGAGAGTTTGTTTTACAGTACAATAATTTTGCAGAATCTAATTAGCGTACCATCAGATACAGTGTCACTTACAAGTGCTCCAATAAATGAACAACAAACTGCCAGTGTATCATCAAAACAAAGTGAGCATAACATTGAATAAGAGTTTCCTTTAACTCATTTTAGTTTCCTTCGATGCGCATTTTTTTTCCTTCCATCCCAATCATTCATAGCTACCGTATGCATAGAATTTGCAACTGTTGCATACCGTATGCAAACGATGCACATGTCGAATTCATTGTACCATTTTACAATGCCCATATATATATTTCAAGTATTGCTTTTTTTAAAGTATTGCACACGAATATGTATATTTCTGCAGCTGGTAAAACGCAACGAAAACCTCGAGGTCCCTCGAAACGAAGGAAACCTACAGAAAGCGCTCTTAATGATGGTAAATGTTCATTTGTCTGTCCCACTTATCTTGCTTTTTCTGTATCATATCAGCTCCTAACCACTGGTGTACTTCGTTCTGAAAAAGATTTGATTTTGCAACATCCTGATCGTGAATGTTGGGCTGCAAGGTTTATGCATGAAAATATGCGAAAATGTGCGTGTTTTCCTACAACTAGTTAACGAAAAAGTTTTCCATGTAAATGTTGCGATTAATTCAGACTATCAGCAGCCTTCTACATCTGCTCAACAACTAGATGCCGTGGTTCCTGAGAAATCCAAGAAGAAGGTCAGTAACTGTGGCAGAATTGTTACCATAAATTCTTCCAATTTTATTCATTACATTCGCTTTCTTGACATTCTTAATATTGAGAAATGGATTGGTCGTTAATAACCGTTTTCTTTCGGCAATAAATGTGATCAATTCTGAAGATTTATTTCTAATTCCTTCTGTTGTCATGACATTGGTTTGAGCATCTAATGTTGTCAGCATGTCCAGCGATTGCATCTTTATGAACTAGAATTGATTTCTCTTTGAAACGACGAATTTCTCTTTCCTAGGGCACAAAACGAAGCTCGTTGACGAAACCAATTCGAAAGGCAAAACAGCTGCTGACAGGCTTGTTAAATATCGACTCAGAAGTTGAGTCAGATGGAGAAGAAAAAGAACGAAATGCACGAGTCATAGTACCAACAACCTCTTCGAATCCATCGATTACATCTGGTGTCGTTAAGAAGAGAGGTCGACCGAGGTTGGTCAAGAAATCAACTGATGATGTCTCTGAACAGCAACGACAGCCACAAAGGGAATCAATGGAATCATCAATTAAATCCTCAACAAATCAGATAGGAACTAAGTCAAAACGACAAGCTTCTGCTGCCACGCGGTAATTTTTAAGTCAGACCTATTGTTCAGTGAAGTTTCTGGAGTTGTTCGCCGTTATCAGTTGTTTGCTTTTAGTGGTCGTAGGAGACGTCATAAATCGACCTCTTCCGAAAGCTCAAAAATATCCGAGACGAAGCCAACTCAAAAAAAGCGAAGCTGTACCATTGAATCAAAAATGCGAACTCCAGAACCCGAAATGAGCCGAGAAGAACTCGTGGTGAGTGATTTTCAGAATCGGAAACGTTTGTCCGTAGTAGCCTCATCGTTGCTGAACAATTTTTTGATCATATTCTTATCTTTATTATTCGATATGGCATTAAAAAAATAGATACTTCGTAATTTTATCTCGTGGAGACCTATCTATTTTTATCGACCTATTATTAATAATGAAGTGGAACTCATATGTTGATATGTCTGTGAAAATTTCTTGTACGGTACCTTTTTTGACACTAAAAAACATGGAATATTCTAGCGGAAAGTAGGAATTTTGTGTTATTCGAACTAGAAATTATAATTTCCATTGAACTAATTTCCAATGCCCTATCCAACTCAGTCATTTCATTTATTTTGCCTTTACGAGATAACGGTTCTCTTATCATAGTGACTTAGGTTCTGTGTTGATGTGAGTAATTAATGAAATAATTTACGAGTGTTATTTATAGGTGAAAGCCGTGGAGAGAATAATCGCATTGGAGTATGGTCGACAATGTGTTCCGTTCGCGGTACTGATGATCATTATGGAGGAAGTGATCAGTGCTGATCAGAAAGGTTCAAATTGCTTCAATTTTGTTTCAAAACGATTCGGTTATTTTAGTGACATGCTGAACAGTGATCAGTGATGAAATAAATAAGAGTTTCGAAATTCAATTTGCATTCAAAGCCCATTTGTATGTATGAGAATTTCACATTGCACATTAATTTGTATGTATGAGAATTTGCATAGTGCGCCAAAAAATTTCTTCAAGATGAATGATATGTAGATGACAAGATCCAGTGTATTTTCATTCAGTGAAGGCAAAACACCATTGTTTTATCCGGTTTCCTTCGTATGTAAACAAATACATACAATAGTGCCTAATAGCCATATGGTTTTGTTTCAATTGTTTTGATAAGGTCAGTCCCAAATAAGTGTCGAATCGCACTCGCGATTGCAGGACATTTTTGCATTTGTGCAGTTTTATCAACAAATCGCCTTTCTGAAACATTGACATCTTTTAAGGCGACGATCTCAGATCGTTTACACTCAATCCACAACTGTTGTCGAGTTTAGAGGGCGCGAACAGTGAATCTTGGATGCCGAAATTATTCCAGAAAGATCACAAAAAGGTTAGAAGAAAGTTCATCATTGTGCACGCATGTTTCTTAATACTTTCGCCTTTCTTTACCTTCGATATTCCACACCAGGAGTTGCCATAGTGGATTTTTTCCCTACGTTTAATGTGCGGTATCTTCTGCGATCTGTGGTATCGCCGTATTCCCAGTAAGATCTGAACGCTTGGTATCACAGTGTTTTCAAATGTAACACAAGCAGTTCTAAAACCGGTTTCAACATACCATAAAAACGGTTTAATTCGTTTTTGCGATCAGTTTGTGACGCGGTGTCGCGAATCCGTGAACTCAAATTTCCGTGACGTTGTTACATGTTACTCACAAATCTAAAAAGATCTAAAATTGTCAGATCTAAAAAGCGTTGTCGCAGTTACATGTTTGATATAGTTTTACGGTTTAGTTTATTGGTTTTCCGTAGATCTGACTTGTCACAAAACAATATCAGTTGATGTTTAATTGTT
>JAPYMA010002318.1:0-78714 GCA_035041965.1 Anisakis pegreffii
GTAACGTTTCATAAAACGTTTCAAATTCGCTTAATATAATGTACTGTGTTGGCTTTTTTGAACAATACAATACAATGGCACCACTGAAAAAATCCTATCGTCAATTCACTAACCTTACGCAAAACATACAAAAATTCTATCAAGTACTCAATTCGGTATCTGATCTATCATCTCTGTTTCAAGCTATTCCAAAAAATCTTTCGCAATAATGAACATCCAGCTACTCGTAATTCATATTTTTCATAGCGTAATCGATGTTTGCGCATAGAAAAAGTGATAAGTAAAACTTCAAACTTCACTACGAGTCAACAATCATTGCCAGAAGTAAGAAAAAAAGAAAAAGTTACACCGTCACAAATATTTAATACATACTGAAGATGAAAACATAAATAAGAGCACTTGAAAATTTTGAATAATTCGGGGAGGTTAAATGATAAGTGATGAGGTTCTTTTATGGTGTTAATCTAGGAAAGTCGATCACCTCCATCGGTTCCACCACTACCAAAAAAAATGACTTTTCTTCCAACTGCTACAGTTTTGTTTCGGTGAATGTCGAGTCCTAATCAATCCTCAGCTGAGACAGACATGAATGCTACCTTGAGGAGGCTGAAATTGAATGTCAGCCTCTCCAGTTACTACGGAGTCGAAAAGCCTGGACTGTCGACTTTTCCACATTATGCTTCAGTACGAAAGAAAAAAGAAACCATCGTATAGAACGTGATATTAATCTCGGATATTGAATTATTTGACCACATCTGATTGCTTTTACATTACAACTGTCGATGAGGCTCAGAGATATTACGCTTAGACCTATAAGTCAACGATCGAAAATATATTCCTCATTCTTGTGCAGTACAGTTTCACTCACTGACGAATATCCATGAGAGAGGCTCGATTCAGAAATGTATACGATGAACGCTATCACTGCGCAAATGCGTAACAAATGTGAATTAAATACAACAAAAAGAATGACAATTAACAGAACAACACAATAATACCGATAACATCAATATTATTTGCTTATTGACTGCCATCGAAAATGAAAAATATTATTAATACAAATAATATTGTCATACTGATAATATTACCAATAGTAATTAATATCAGAATGAATAACACTATTGATAGTAATCCTAATGATCATGATAATGAAATCATTGCTAAATTACTGATGTGGTCCTTGAGGGATTCTAACCGAATACCGACCAAATCAACTGTTGAATGTTGGTAGATTGTTAAATGAATAACCAGGACATCCACACAGATGACAAATAATATAGACAACGTGATAAATACCAGGTATAAACGCCAGAGAGCCAGCGAATAGAAACACCCATCCGTTGTATTCTGAAATTTTTTGGGAATTCGTTTATGCATAACGATCGTTGAGATTTCTAACTATAGCTGACTAGAATGGAAATAAGTTTATCAATTCACGTCATTCACAACTCAACAATTCCACTTTCTCATAAGACTGAGTATCAAAAAACTTTCGGAAGTATACGGTACGTCCGAAGAACATTTCAGCAACATTATTATTATTATCATCGTCAACTGACTGATGCATTGAAATAAACTGAGAACGGTAATAATACGAAAATCCTTACTCCCATCACCCGGAAATATTATTTCTACGGCACCAGCGATCAGAAATGCTGAAACGAGAAGTTAACATGAAAAACTATTTTGATGAATAATATGAATTAATTTATCTTTTTCATATGAACGCTTTAAATAATCACTATCAAAAAATTTTGTCTTGCCTAACAATTCTACTCTTATAAACTTTACTGACTCAAATTTTTGCAGTGAACAAGTTAACAGTACAGAAAAAATTGTGCACCTCTACATCGTGAGCGTTATATTTATAAATAAACACACTGCTTCAATGCATCTATATTTCGGTACTGTCAAAAAATGATTTTAAAGTTTTCAGATTTCGAACCTGCTCCAAGAATGGTCAGTAACACAGATCCGACAACCACACGCCAATTATCGCGAATTCTTGCGTCTCTACAGAACGGCCTTAAATAAAAGAAGATCTATAAAGAACAAATAGGAGGTAAACAGATTTACAGTGAACAGTAAATAACAGAACGTGCAATAAAAGATTAGCAGTTGGAAACGAGCTTACCCGTCAGCCGGAGAAGGATATACATCGGTCGATCTGAGTCTCGCTTCATACGTCTGGTCGGCAGAATCCAACGAATTCGATGGATGTGACGGGGAGGCGGATGTTTCAGATTTTTCACCGTTCAGTTCCTCATCATACGATTCGTTCCGATCCACTATCAGCTGCAACAAATAAAGAATGCTACTCGAACTTTTCTTTCAAGCTAACTTTAATAGAAAGTTGGCTCGTTTTAAATGTCACATAAGCCTTTATCCAAAATTTACCGGTATTTTTACACGAAATGTTGTAATTTTGAATGATATCCTGCGAGCGCATGGCTCAGAGTGTCAACAATAAGCTGAATACCTTTAGAGATTTCCTCACTAAACAATGAAACAAAATCACGAATTCAAACCTGTTGTCCTTGTGATGTGTTACGATTATGTGTAGGAAAGGAATTCATTACACATTACTTAGCTGCTGCTAAACAACAGTTATAACACTCGTTCACAATAAACAGTTCAGAACCTTAAATGTTTATTCAAACATAAAATGGAGTAAATGATAGCAAGCAATCGAACCACGCAAAAAAATTGAATTGGATAAAGGTATTTTGAAGACAGTGAACAATTTCCTGACGGTAACAATGGTGGTCTTGATGATAGGGGTAGAACGATATACTAGAACAGCAGCAATAAACGCACTAGCGAAAATAATATCAAGATTTATCGTTAGAGTTGCGAAAATGAACGTGAAAATATTCTTCTTCGTAATTCGATAACATCTGCAGAAACGTTTATCTTCAAAATTCAGCTATGATTTCTAAATTGTCAGATCCTTGAGCAACCGTTCACATAGTCAGTTTCATCAAGAATCTCTCGTTTGCGAGGAAAAACGAGAGATTTGAATACGAAAGCATTGAAATCCAACAATAAAAGATCTCCACGGATATGCAGTGTAATTTTAAAGGCATCAAATAACGTGAGTAAATAAACAGATGGTGCGCACATGTTTTGCCAATTGCAAACACAGTGACAGTTCGCCAAGTGATGGAACGAACCCACATTTGCATTTGTGACTGGTGTTAAGAAATGTGAATTTCTTACGCATTTAGAGACAACAAATTCAAGTGATTTATGTATCATTTTCTAGCGCACATCCACAAGAATAAAACATGACATACAGATCAGACAGCAATGAAGATATACTTGAGATTTTCTACTTAGCTTGAAAGATAAAATTTCAGTTGTCATTATGATTATGGCAAGCGATCAGGCACATTTCAGCAGTTGTTCATAGGTCAGATTAGGACTGATCTCAAGTTATACCTTGAAACATTCGAAGTGAACATTTGGTCAAGTCATTCTATAGTTTATTAATAATGCTTTAATGATTTACTCGAAAGTTGAACACTGCTTTAGATAGCATTAGTAAAACCGACCATTCGTCGCCGGCTTAGCTCAGTGGTTAGAGCGTCTGTCTTGTAAACAGAAGGTCGCAGGTTCGATCCCTGCATTCGGCATCTCAATTTTGTCACTTCACTATGTCGTTGAAATCTTATTTTTTCTTTTCCCACTGATTTTGAGAATGTTTTAATCAAGATGTTGCGTTTTTGATGAAATCTGCTGAAAACAAGCGAAACTCGTGGAGAACGTGATGTACATCCATCTGCCTTAACAATTACTTCTATCGGCAATGAGAGAATTTCAATTACTAAAATGTATGCCATAAACATCATCAGTGATCATTCCAAATAGCGTAAACGATAAGGAAGGAACACTCCAATTGTTACGAGCAAATTATGAGAAATTTTGGACATTCAAATATTCAAAATACATCTCCTAATTCAACTCAAAACTACGTCTGCATCAGTCAGAAATTTATTCGCATACGAAATTTCTTTCAAAATTTTCCAGTCGACAGCCAAATTCCAGAGCATCTTAAACATCGAATGTATTTTATGCTGACTTTTATTTTGAGATTGTTCGCAGATTCATTCATTTTAGCTACAAATCATTGATGCATTCTTCAAGGCATTCAAAACAACACAAATGTATCGTACGAAAACTAAAGAAAAAAGAGCAAAACTACTTTTTTTTCAAGCGATTATTACTAATCATTCCGTCGTTCTGAATGTGCTGATATTTGAAAAGAAGTGCTAAAAAATGAAATTGCATCATTTCGTTTGCAAATCTCAAATTCAAGCACATTTCGTATAATTGAACGCACTTAAGCGTACGTTCTAATCTAGCTCGTGTATGTACTGGAATGAATGCAGCAAAATTTATTTGTTTATTTATTCACTTAGTCAGCAATTACAATAGCCCATTAAGAGTTCAGTTCATGACTCTCTGTTATGGCTGCTAATATCACCGATATCACATTCTTCCTTCCATGATATCCTTCTTTCCATGATATCATTTAACCACAATGATCGCTAGGAATCATCTATCTTCATGACAATCCAGCTTCGATCATCGATATGACGAGCGCAGAGGTTTTGAGCTACTCTTCCGTATTGCTCAGTGATTTTTACTAATGAACCCATTCGTTATCGAAGATTATCTAACCGACATATTTCTCAACGTATCATCTAATAGTCTCTGAAGGAAAGATCGCTTATCAACTCATTCATGCCTGTAATAATGCATGTCATGACAAAATACTCTCGCCAGTTTACTTCTTTGAGGTGCTCTTGAATTTGAACACAATTACGCAGAACACTAACAAAGCTGAGGTTCATTAAACATAGTCATACATCAATGTGAAGTACGAGTCGTTCTAGCACGAGAGGTGTTAATGTGCACTAAAAATTTTCATTTTCCTCATTGGAATGGAATATGCCCATTGACTACTAATGGGTTCATCTATAATCGTTGTCTAACGAAATGATGTTCTTATGTTGGTGATTCTCTCGTTTTCTGATACATTTGACGAAATATTCGTTCAGTTTGAAATAATTTCAGATGTGGCGGCTGCCTATATTCTTGTTTATTTCTTGTTTCATGACTCAAACGCCAACGATTTCATGCACCTCTGAGCGTATTACACCGACAACGGTATCTGCTTCCAGTCTTACATGAGATGAAAAAAAATTTAAAATGCACACCATATTACTGATTCATTAAGAATTATTCATTCAACTCGTATTGATACAAAATGAAAATTGCAAAAAGCATTAGCCCGATGCGGGGCTCGAACCCGCGACAGCCAGATTAAGAGTCTGGTGCTCTACCGACTGAGCTAACCGGGCTCACACGAGCGATGTTTCTAAGATACTTTTTAAGGCAATCACACATCTTCATCCTGAGATCCTGAACAAGATATTAGATTCAAAATTTGTGAATGCTCGGAACAGAGATCTGAATCTGGCTCTATCGTATTGGCATCAGTATTCACTCACTGATGCAATAATTCAATTCAGTGCTAAATCGTTAACTTATATGATGCTCATTACAGGCAAAACGCTCAGATTGTCGCAGTTTTATATGTCCTCCTAACATGATCTTAAGACCACTGCCTAACCATCCTTATTCCAAGTACAATCAGTGAGTTACCAATCGAAGCTCTTTGACTTTCGAACCATCATTCGGGTATATCAAATAAAAAATCGTCCAATACAATGACAATTTGACTGAATCAACAACTAATTTCATTTTCATGAGTAAAAATGCATCACAATTTTAAGTTAGTTTTGGAATGAACTTCACATTCAATTCGGGAATATTTTTAAAGAAGGAACTGACTGAATCTAGCGTAACAATAATGACACTTCAGTTCATTTGATAGCGCAAAAGTATATCGGCTACCAAAGGTGCTCGGCGAAGAACACCAAGTTGTTGCGATGCCGCAGTCGGCTGCTTCTCAAACTCGAGTTTTCAATCTTCCGAAGACTCCTGATTCAGTTGATCGATTCTATTTGAATGGTCAAACAGCAAATGCTGGAAGTCGACGAGTGGAGAATCATCGAGAGCAATTGGCATTTGATGATCAAATGTAATGTTCTGATTGAATAATATCGAATAATAATTCATCTCCTCAAAATAATTGCATATTTTCAGCGCTAGACGCATGAGTGCCAAAAACTCGGGTCAATTCTACGTACCAGCAAGGATCAGTTCAACTCCTCTGAAAGCATCATCTCTTCATTCACCACCACCACCATATTACCACAGCAATGAATATGCTCAAGTTGGTGGTGAGATTAGCGATATGGGACGGAGATTTTACGACGAGTTCGAAAATCGTCGTCCAATTATGGGCCAACAAGGAATCCCACCGGTCCAGTCGTCTGATGTGATGTCCGATCAGCGGTTACAGCAGCAACCGTATCAGAGCCCGGTTAATCCTCTGTCCTCGGAATACGAACGGATATGTTGTCCTCGGCAATGGAAAGCCAATAACTCACCCAGATCTCTGCGAATAAATCTGATCACTTCAACGTCCTCGTCAGAGACTAAAACTCATTTCCTTTTGCAAGTTATCATTTTTGCTTTCACGCTTATTTTAATATAGTGCAATTGCGCCATTGGAATGTCACAGAATTTTACTGCATTTCATCGCATTCCATTACCTTGCGACCTGTCTTCGCTCTCTATGTGGACGCAGGTCTACCGATCCCCATGTTACTCTTTGTTGAGCAGACCTTTTCCATTTCTGACCAAACATTCTGACGAACATTCCATATCACATTTCAATAAAATTTCATTCATCAAGTTCAAGTGGAATGATCAACAATGAACATTTTGGAAAAAATAGCAACAAAAAAGTAATAATAATCGTAATAATGCCAATATCAGCAAAACTAACAGCAGAAAACGATACGAAATAAATGATAATCATACAAATATGATATTGCAATCGATGATATAATTAAACAATAATAAGAAAGCACATACAGTAACAACAACAAAAATAACAACAATGGTAACAATGAACAAGATAACAATGACTACAACAGTAATAACAATAATAAGACTAAAAACACCTTCCATAATAATGAATAATAATGGCAATATTAACAGAAACAACTTCATTTTCAAATATCAAATTTTGTTACTGTGAGCAAAAATTCGTTTCTTTGCATAATACGTGCTATTCGGTTGTCAGTACTCAAAACTTTCATCACAACTTTGAATTGTCAGTAAACTGCACTTTTTCGGAACGACTTAGTTACATCACAAACATCACATTCTTTTGAAATTTTGCTAAAAACGCAGCTCTAAGCAGTTGTTCACCAGACCAATTCGTTCGAGTACCTCAAAGTGCTCTTTACCAATTGGATGCGGCTCTACAAACGGATTAACTGCACACGCATCGAACAAGCGATTGGTATCGTTCGTTGAATCGGCACTGATCGCAAAATGTTCGCATATAGCATCGTGAAGATTTGGAATTTTATCGTGAAGCATCCACGATACTATTTGAGCATTCAGGTGAACCATTGGCGATGGCGTTTTTGGTGTACTTATCATTTCAGCATTCCTATCGTTTTGATGGCGCCGCACATTTTCTGCGATAAACTCGCACAATATCGATGCACTCTGCAAAAACCATCAAACATCGACAAACGTTTCAACAGCTCGAGGAAGTGATGCTGCTGCTGCTCAAAAAATCCATAAAACTAAATTCTTTGACGATTTCAAACTAGCAGACATCAATGATACCATATTTCATTGTCTGCTCGTCGTTTAACGATTCGCTGAATTTCATTAAAAAGATATCAACAGGTAAATTATTCTTTCCCAAAAAATTATCCTTTCCAGGAGTATTTGAAAAGAAAAATTTTGCATTTGAAAGTTGAATGCTTCTTTCTAGTCAACTTTACCTACCTCTTCCCTGACAGCAGTTTCTTCATCTTGCAATAGCATCGCTCCAATTTTTAGCACTTCCCTGGAGCTTAACACTTCTGAAAATACTATTTTTCCGTTCATTTTTAGGGCAAATGAGAAAAATCCGAAGAGAATTAGAGTCAGCCACAAGAAAAAGAGAAAAATGAATCGTTTATGAAAAAAAGCACAAAATGAATTCTTCATCTGAACGTGTTTCAATTCAAAGTGAATAGAAATTGATAAGTGATACATATCGGTTGAATAGTGCATTTCAATCAAACGACAAATGCAACTGCTCCATAGAGCTGCCGTTATACCTGCTCTATCACAAGCGATTCGAAATCCCTGTAGAGCGATACGTTTCAATTCGAGTGATTCTCGTCGAGCACATTGCAGAATCCATCTCAAATCCGTCGAATCCGATAGCTTCACCTTCATTGCCAATAACCTCGCTAAATATTCACTTAAGTCCCTGAAACTAACCATTCAAAAATCCCCATTATCACATATCATTTAATTTCATATTGCAGATCCTAGCAGCTAGAAGCGAAGTGAATTGACGAATACGATGATTCTTTTTTGATAATAATACCAATCGAAAACGTTCCAACTATGATAAGTGACACTAAAAAAACTAATAATATCATTAACAATAACAATAATGAGAATAATGCTACAACGATAACGGTATTGAAAGCAGAGAATTGCTTGGAATCAATTCTGAATGATCTAATTCTGGTCAGTGTACGTGCGATTCCAATTTCTTCTTCTGAGTTTGACAAGAACAAAATGAAAAAAAAGAAACATAGTGGGAGTGTTGTGAAATGAAACTGACATTCTTAATGATGCAGCATTCTGAGCGATGAAACAATTGAGTTTCGATAGACATTCGTTATCTTCGACAATCCTTGCAGAGTTTTCAATCAGCACAAGTAAAATCTTCAATTTGATCAGTATCGTTCATTTGCTCTTTTCACAATCAACTTTACAAGACAATAATGATTATAATTTAATATTTGGCCTCAATTTTGATGATTGAAAACAAATGATGATGTGGATGAATGAAAATCAAATTATACGATGAATTCAATGAGACTGTCAAAATACTCAATAAAAACTCAACACTTAACCAAAAAACAATTGAAAATGTGCATTCCTACGAGAATGAATTAGTAATGAACATTCAAATAATAAACAACATTCAAATAAAAATTCAACAAAACAATCAAACGGATAAATGAAAAAATAAATCATAAATTGAACCGAACATTTTGAACTGTATATTCATCCGAGTTATTTCTACTGCTAATGCCATTTTTGTGCGTCTCAAAACAAAGTAAATCTGTCGCAGCCATTCGCAATAATTCCATACTTATGCTCGTCGCATTAACTCCGCCATGAACATTTGCTTTTGCAAGTGCACGCCACAACTGGAAACGCAAACTTCGATTCTTCAACAAACTCTCAACAATACTCTTCCGATCATCCAATGACAAGTTCGAATCTGAAGCAGTCATATATTTCATACAGTTTGATAATTGATTTTCTCAGGAAGCACTGATAACACTTATCACTACATCAACAATAATAAGCCACCTTCCTGATCGGGCAGCAGGCTGCTAGATTTTCACCAACTAAATAAAGACTAGAACCCAAGGGTACCCAGGGGAAATAAAAAGACCACTCGGGAGACCTCCAATAAGATGGAAAGACGATATTACAAAGAAATTGGGTAACATTTGGCAAAGGAAAGCAAGATCAAGGACCGAATGGAAACGCATTGTGGCCAGCAATGTTACAAACGTTTCATAGCCTGGCCAACCCAGGTAATCCAGGTGAAAAGACTAGAAACAAGGTATAACGCCTGTATTAAAGAATAACGCCGAACCTGTTATTGAATTCAATAGCATTGTAGCTAAAGGTCTTACAGTCAACCACGCATTCATATTTTCAGTGATCATTAATTTTATTGAACCTATCGACACATTCAAATTACATTCGCATACCAATGAAGACAACACGGCCATATTATTGTCACACCTGTAAATGATTACGGATTTTGAATTTTTTGACTGAATACAATCAGATTTGAGTGTACCAGTGGAAAACTACCAAATTCGCTCGCTCAATTCATCTCCTTCCTTTGGAGGAGCAATTGTTGAGATGAAAACGTACCATGAGTGGAAGCGTTCCTCTTCGATTATGTTCCGTACAATTAGTTTAATATCATCACAAAGCTCATGATTCCCAAAATGTTCATTGAGAGTTTGCAACTGCAAATAACGAAATTATTGTGCAAGAAAGCGATTTCATGCAAATTTTTTTGAAGAAAAGAAAAAGATAGCTAATTTTTTTGACTATTGACGAAATTTTAACATGATTGACATAAAACTTTTCAACTTTTCATGCTGAACACAAATGGAAGCATCATTATTATAGACTATCGCACTGAACGCATTCAGATACATCGAGCAACTCGAATATTCGCATATCACTAATATCGTCTATCAGTTTCGGAAATGTCAAAACCAACCGTCAAAAGTAACGAATTCACTTGATTTTGACGTAGCAGTTTCTTCAAAAACATGCTTCGGATCCATTCGATTAAACGGATTGCATCCTGAAAATTGCTCCCATACAACAGTGGGTGGAAAAGGATTCGCAGCGAGCAGGATTCGAACCTACGCGGGCAGAGCCCATTTGATTTCTAGTCAAACTCCTTAACCACTCGGACATCGCTGCACATCACATACCCATTATGTAACCATACTTATTCCTAGGAAATGAAATAACCCCAAAAAAATCGTGGATATTTCTAGGATTAACACGAACTGATAATAGAAAAGATAATCGATCCGTCGAATGACAGATGAACAAATGAATGACTATAAAGGCGACGTAAGTGAATAAACGACGGCACGATGAACAAACCTGATGTTCACAGATCACTGCAATAGAATAAGCGGCAAGTTGACGAAGCTTCTCGGTTTTTGCTCGAAGTAAAACTCGAATTATTGGTAGGATGAATACCGATAACGGATATTGTGCGTTAGTTTGCGTAGAGGGAAATAAATGTGTTAGGAGCATCAATACGGGAAACACACGAAATTCACTGTTAACATCTCGAAACGCACACAATTGCGAGTACAGCAAATCGTATAGTGACGGGAACCTGAGCGATAAAATGAACATTCAAAAGTGAAATCAATTCAATGAATAGTAGCAATAATTAATATGATAATAACAGCAGCAATACGAATAACAACAATGATAACATCAGTAAATATATTTCAAAACAAGAGCAATTAGGATATTCAATTTCTTTGATATAATAAGAAATAGTTCAAGATGCGGAACATTTCTGAGTCTCAAACTCAACAAATAGACATCTTATATTCTCATCGTATCTCATTTCTTGTCAATGTCGTTCTCAACAAAATTTTCAAAAGATCATTTGCACTGTCGTGAATTTTGCTTCATCTCATCACAAATAAATCCCAAAGAGTCAGCTAAATTCCTCAGTTAATCGTGTGATCGATCGGCTTACCTCGAGAAGAACTCATAAGCGGACATTCGATTTTTCTCTGGCACCTTCAGTGTTCGTTGCGCACTTCTTGAAACACCGAAAATACGAATTAGCAACGTTGAAAACAACTGTGATATCGCATTCCGGACAGGCCAATAGACCGATGCAATTCCACTCAGTGACACGAACAACGCTTCTTCCAAACCAAACAGCACCGATTCCGATAAACGTTTATCGCTGAATATTGAACGCAGCACGTTGATACTATGCACCCTGGAAGTGCTCTCCTCAGCTCTATTGTTCATATTATGATTATTTATTATTGCTATGATTATATTGTCACCAATTATTGTCATTTGTATTCATGAAATCGCACGCAAATATGCATACTTTCGATCTGACCTGTAGCCACGAGTGAACCACAACATATTTAGCGCAAAAGTTTTTGCGAGATCCAATAGATTGAAGAAAATGCATTTAATGCTCCACATCACCACCATTCATCATGGTAATTCAAACAGACCGAGTACTAGAAGCGAGTGACGCTGTGAGCGTTTTCTTTACTTACAATTAATACATTAGACCTCCAAAAAATTAGAACAGTTCCCTTCTCATTTCAGTTTCTTGTGGTCGATCTGAATCTGACTCAGTACATATGGCTAGAATAATAATGAAAATATTACTGTAACTCTGGCGTAAGGTCATCGAACTCCAACAGTTTGCTTAAAGCTTTTCGCAAGCATTTCGAATCTCGTGATTTTGGTTCAGTTCCTAAGATTGCACAAACCATGAAAGGCAGTCCAGCGCTACGACGCGTAGAACACAATTTGGTTTTATCTGAAATTATTTCTATCATTCCACTTTCACTAATCCCCCCCCCCCTTCTGAAATCCACAACGTTCAATTTTCCACGTCAAACTCAAAGGCCCTTCTCGTTGCCTTAAGCAAAAGCTCTCTGATTCGTCTGAAACTAACTTTTCCCAGCTTCTGAGCTTCACTACAATTGTGAATTCAAAAATCTGCATTTGCAAGTTTCAGAGCAATATGAAAGCACAAGAAACATCAGAGAGCTCAACTGCTAACGTCAAAATCCTCAAATAAGCCGTATTCCCTTTCAAATAGTCAGCGCAAATATTCCTTTCTAACCACATCATAACCAAACAATAGGATTCAGGGAAGAACACGATAACATCAATGAGTTTGAGCAAAACCACTCACCATCTCCACCTTTAATAGCCACAATGATATCGTCTAACCACTTTTCAGGATTCGGTAAATCCTTGTCCTTATCGTTCGAACAATCTCGTCGCCTCTCTTGAATCTTCCACAATCGTTTGCATAACGCCTCAAAACCTTGAACGGCCAACTCGAATGCACCACAGTGTTTACATTCGGTCAAATGCAACCAATAATAATCACCGATTCGACCCACAACCTCACTTGATATCATTTCAGGATATGGTACCTTCAATTTTGGGTGTTTTCAATATAAATTCACTGAACGTTCTCCTCTGAAAGATTCCGTTGATCCGATTATCATCTCATTATCGCCCTATGATTATTTTATCATTATCACTTTGATATTATAGTCATTACGCTATCACGTATCACTGATAACATGACAAAAGACGAAATTAAACACCTTCTCGGCAATCGAGTGTAAAAGAGTTGATATGTGCTTGTGTGCACGCCAACAACCCACTAATAACAACTGACTTGTTTCTGCTAACGATACCAAATCAGATACACAACTCATATCTGCAAGAAAATTTATCGAAGATTGCAAATACAACTGGAAAACAACACATGCGGAAATCATATGGAATTTTTTGACGGATATAATACAGATTTCTTGCAAAAAATTTTTCTCAGCATGAAAGACATTTTTGTACAATTTCAGATATGTAGTACAAATCCAAAAACATTTCAGCTTTATGATAAGTTTTCAATGATCGGAAAACTGCTATGAGAAGAGTTTTATAATAAGACTTCTATGATAAGAGTGTTCAATGATCGGAACAAATGCTACCTTTATCGGTGATGAAATTCTCAGGCAGGTAGCCCTCAGGCGACATACTCCGTACGACAGGCGATACTAAATCACCAACTCTAGTGCATAGAGGCAACAGAAGTTCGGCAATGTTGTGACGCCATTCCTTTGATTCGTTGGCACTTCAACGAAATTGCTGACTCGGATAAATTAAGCAGACAGGAATAAACGATAGAAAGTCAACAAGTGAATGAATGAAAAACATAAATGATGAATAGCCTTAATGATATTGGTTCACCATTCGGTTTCTAGCAAAACTTTTCTTTCCCGTTCGCGGAGGAATGTTTTGCTCGAAACCAAGTGGTGTACGAATATCATTAATGTTGTAAGCCTGAGCCAGGCTATGATCCGGCTTATACCTATTATCCAATTATCTCATGAATAGTCACGAAAACACACACACCTCAACTTATCCCATTGCATACACTCAACAATGGTGGCGATTGCGTTCAGGATTGGATGCAAAGAACCATTCGGATTCGTCAACATCAGCAGATTATCGCCGATAAGCTGAATTCGTTGAACACACAACGCAATCAGATACTTGAATAATGCGTCAATATCTGATCGCGTGCTTTTGAAAATGAAATATCGAATTCGATAGCTGGCCGACTCCGAATTGTTCGAGCGAACCGACGACAACATCACATGTTTCGTTTCGGCCAGGAACTCGCTCATATCCTAAAAATTTGACTGTTGTCAAAATTCCTAGAATACGCAATCGATTAGATCAATCAGTCAATAAACCATCCGTTCAATCGTACTCATCATAGTCACCATCTTATTTAAGACTTTGTAAAGAATAAACAAATGCGTAAACGAAACAACAACATAAATGAGTTTAAAAAATATATGATCAAGTAGCTGAATTGAACTGAATTAAGAATTAAAGAAAAAACTAACGGTGAAATGTTGATTCAGAACAACAATCATCTGATACCAGCAAATCAATGGCAAGCGTTTGACATAACTGATACGAATCGTCCAGAATGCTCAACAGTTTTGCATGATCCTCTTTACTCAAACATAACTGTCTCTTAATCGAATTGAAGAATAAATCTAAAAACATAATTATGAAAATTATGGTAAATAGGTGCGAAATACATTCGTCTATAATTGTCATATAAGAAAATAAATGAAAAGAAGAGTGAATCTTTCGTTTTTCACAGAAATCAATCACACATCGACTTATCTTCCCACTAAACTGATTAGTCTACCGTAACTTTTGTAGTGGACCGATAATAGCGATAATATCAGTGATATGTTATCAGTGTTAATTATCCTTATTTCATTTGTTCACAAATAAGTGAACAAACAAATGAAACTCATACTATTCTGTCTTCAATATTTTGCAGTTCTCTTTTCGTATTTTCATAATCTTCGAATAATTGAAACGTTTATTACATTACAATCACAGTCTGCTGGATGCAACTTAATATAAGATCGTACCTTTGCTTTGATCTCTTAAGAAAGGTTGCTTGAAGATATAATCGAGAATGTGTAGAGCCATTATACGACGGCTAAAATTTGCACCGCAATCCAGGCATTCGATACAAAAATCTTTCAACCAAATCAACAAATTCGTATAGCATTTCAAAAGCGGGTGAGGGTGACTGAGACTGTCCGTAGTATCGTGTTCATTCGAGGTTTTCCGGTGTTGTTGTTGTTGTTTCATTAGCGATTGAGAGATTTCACGAAGGCGGATGAACACCTTAACGGCTTCTCTATTATCAAGATTATAACATCATCAACGATTACTCTTATTGTTATCATCATCATTATGATCGCTACTACGACAGATATCATTATTATCAATATATCGCCAATAACATTTTTCTAATTGCTACTATTAGCACTGAATTACAAATATCAATATTACTGCAGCTATTATCAGTCATATCATCAATGGATTTGATTTCTTTTTCTAAGCAAATCACCAAATGAATCAACGCAGAAATGGTATAATTATCAACTAGAAAATCAACCTTCCTGAGTCCAGCCAGAATTTTTTGCCTTGTCGATGGACATTGTTCAGCCATATTCGTTAGCAGAAATGCTTTTATGAAGTCGACTTCTCGCTCTTGAATTTGAAGCGTTAACTTCGGATGTTCACTGATCAGAGACCATGCTGAGAGGCGTATCTGGAAGACGAGATTACTGCAGCAAAACTCAACTCCATTCAACTGCCTTACAAAAACTAACATCACTGATATTCCATAACCATACTCCGTAACTATTACCTATTCAAACAATCTAGTATTATCAGTTTGAACATATCATTTTTCGTCATAATCAGCAACATATCATAATCAGTTTTGTGATTAGTGATAGTCTAAAATCAACGAGAACAACTGACGAATGATTGCGAATGCAATAAAGCTTGAGCGAAACGCTTTTCGTCGATGAAATCGCTCCATTTACAATATTCGGAAGCGTTCGAAAATGACTTCTGATGCGATATGCAGTACTTGGATAACGATAACACTGCATCCAATCGTCGATCATCACTGATATCTTCTGAATGAAGCGTCATTTTCACGACAAGTGATCCCAACAGAAACCGCTGATATTTCCATATTTATTTCAAATATGTCAAATGGTAATGATATGACTGAAGTGCCTCGACAAACGCTGATTCTATGACAGCTCACACCAAGTCAAGTTCAAATTCAAGATTAATATTAGATCAATTTGGACTCGTTTATGAATACTGTTCCAGAGCAAAAAACAAGCCTACTTTTAGGCCTATGTTGAATTATAATTGTAGGGCGTTTTTCAACGATACGAATTTAAGTATTCCAATATTTTAACTGTTGACAATTCAGCCATACGTACGTTCAAAAGAGAGGATAAAATGTAAGAAGATGAGTATAAGATATGAAATATTGCGTTCAAATGATTTTAGTTACAAGAAGAATTATCGCAGAAGTTCCCTAATGTTTTCACATAAAATCAAACGAATCCATAAAATCCGACCGATTAAACGAGAATTTTTTCATAAATCATGAAATCAAATCGTACCGGCCAAATGAACGGCAAAACGTGTGATAATCCATTTCGTTAGTTGACTATCTTTGAACATAATCGGTATCAAACGTTCTCGAGAGGCCATTCGAACTTGCTCACTTGATGAACACAACACTTCCGTCAACAGTTTTGAATGCAATTCACAACGTTTTGAATCCTTACTCAAACATTTCAATAGATCGTACACTATCAAATCACTGATCTGAAATCGTTCGTAAACAATTAATTCCGATCGAAATCGATTCCGATTGAAATTGAAAATCCGATTGAAATCAAATCACTGATCTGAAATCGTTCGTAAACAATAAATTCCACCGATTCAACACAAACGAAATTTGATTTATTGACTTGACAATGAGTAATTCTTCGAAAGACCGATCTTAAATGATGTTCATCGAGAAATCGAAATCACCCAAATCGCTATGAAACCGTAAGATCAACGTCAAAATTTTGAGAACGCATACTTTTGAACTAACAGTCAAATCGAACAATAAAATACTAATAAAGCAATAGCAAACCGCTAGAGTTAGAGTTGGATTTCCAATTCTTGCATAAAGTGTGCAAATAAATTTATCGGGAAGTTGGCATATCACCGTCGGATATTGCTCCATGAAAACCAACTGCAAGTTCAATGAAAATTCAAAAGATGAACTCAATTTTATGAAATCCTCTTTTATGACCTTTTATAAACTCAATTTCCTGAAAAAAAAAGAAATGCCATGAATAAAAGCAAGAGCGATGGAGCATTTGAAGCACTTACGAGACATCTGAAATGACTTCGTGGCCATTTCGCTGAATCCACCAATAACCATTCAGCTATGCTCAAAATCCACGCACACGGACGCTCTCCACTGATAGCACTGATAACCAGTTCCGAGTTATCACTACGCTTATCAACAGTATTAACCAAAATGACAGAAGCATTACTCGTGTCCGTAGCATTAGCTTCATTAGTAGTACTGTTATCTTGTTTGCTATCAGCCATCTTATCAGTCAACAGTGTATGATAATGGCACTTGTTTCGATGCAACGAAATAAGCGTTCCGAATATATGCACACATTCGTGGCAAACAAACTCCAACACATAATCCCAGTATTGACGGACAAAATTCAGTACGAGTGACTCAATTGGATCCGATAATCGCTGCTTCTCGTCACTGAAATGTGAAGATCTTAGCGACGAGGATCGTTCTTGACTCGAAATTGAAATTGCCAAATTGAAAATTTCTGCAAATTTTCTGCGAAGAAAAAGAAGAAGAAGAAAAGAAAAATGAGAAAAGAATTTGAAAGAAATCATTCCGAATTTTTGAAAAACAGATATTGGGCAGAACGCACTTTAAAACAGTCATCAAACGTCCTAATGCTTTCGTTATGTCGAATATGCGATTTGTTTCGTTAGAGTTCCTGAAGCACAAGAAGTGGTGTGTGAAAATGAAAATACGATACTGAAACAAAATGCAAAAAGTTTGATTCAGCATGATGGATCAGTTCGATTCGAATTCGGAAAACTAAACAAAAGAAATAATAAGAATGTTGATTGTTTGCTTTAGTTCTGACCTATTGGCTGCATCAACCAATGCTGGAATACACGCATCGCTGAGGAAGCAATTGTGCTGCGGACAGCATGCTTGGAGCCACCACGTTTCGGATTTCTTGAAGAGGAATTCAAATCCATTGCTGATGCCATGTTGTCGCACTTCATCTGAAGCAAACGTGAACAGAATCCGCTTACAGGGCGGCCAATCTTGACTGCAGCTGGTGCTTGTCATTTGAGCAGATTGGTGAGTAGAAGTATTGATAGCGTCGTCATCAATATTCATCAGTGACAAATAAAATTACAATCTGAATAAATCGTTTGATCACTTTTTTGAGATTTGTTATTATCGATGAAAGCGTATTCATTTTGAATTACGGCATTATTGCATTGTTCCAAACCTTGAAAGAAAATGAGTCCCGATTTCATTCACATAAAACCGAAAGATAAACAACTTTCCGGGCTGGCGATAATCGCCTGTTGAATTGAATCTGTATGAGGGAATAATTGAGAATTTGACGCTTCCATGAATCAGTAAACAGAGATAGTTGATTTCGGATTGTATCCGTTGGGAAATTACATTGACTTTGCTTTATATTTTGCTAAGCAACTTTATCAGTATGTTAGCAACTAGTTGTTGCAACAGAAAGTAAAAAATTTCCATCAAAATGTTTCACATTTTGGTTGAACACATGGTAATTTCACTTCATTTTAGCTGCAATCGAACTAGATTCAACGTATCTATCCCAAAATCCGTGAATGATTCAAGAAAATGACCCAACTGAATGTATTGTTCATAAGAAACCTAATAAATTCTTCATCTATCAGGCAATATCTGTCTGTTTTGGAACCCTTTACATGCTAATAAGTTCACTTTTTTAGGTAGATAAGCACAACGCCTAAGTTTGTGTATTGACTGCACATTAACAGAATGACATTTGCATAAATTGCTATAAAGAGAACAAACAATTGAAATTTGAGTAGAAAACAACGTTTATGAGCAGAAATGATGCGTTTATTTACAAATAATTTCATTTCATATTAAAAATCAGCTTTTTTGTTTAAGAAAATAAAACAATTGTGCAATTATCAGTTCGTCAACTTCTCGTGATACTATACAAAATTTGTACAATACTTTACAATGACTAGATGCAAAATAAAGGAAGCACTGACTTCCAATGAGATCACATTAACTTCGTGATTGTTAGACCAATAATCGAGATTACAATTTCACGAAGACTAATACTTCATCAAGCTGATATCGTTAGTTGTGTATGGAAAGAAGAATGTCAATGAAAGAAAATGTACTAGGATAAGACTGATGATATAAGATGATGCTAGACCTTATGTTTAAGATAAGATATCATTATGCTGAGGTATTGTTCAATGTTTATAAATAAAATTGATGATATTATTTTGATGATTTCGAGCAGACGTATTTGCTGATAATGAAATTGTACAATTACCAGTTCGTTAATTTCTCGTGATACTATACAAAATTTGTACAATATTTTAAAAAGATTAGATACAAAATAAAGGAACATGAAGTTCACTGAATGCATGAACACATAAATTACTTTGATTATTTTTAAGCTAACGAAAATGAAAATTGTCAAAATGACGTTCTATAATCTAATATATTCTATAACAAATTATCGAACTATTTTATATGCCGTGGAATATGGCCGTATTATAGCAGTATTGTAAATGTCATGGCGTTACCAATTAAGATTAAGTTCGTATGAGATCGAAGTGTCAAACAAGATTCATATCGTGATTTACAAGATTGTTCCATTGGAATTTTAGCTAATTTGTCGCCAACAACTTGAATTCGAATTGCAGTTATGGCTCACGAAATGGCTCTTCCTTCGAATCACTTTCTTCGCCTGTTTTCGAGAGATTGTTCCACTCCTGAAATCAGTCACACATTGAGACGCTCAAAAAGTAACTACCCTACCACCTAACTCAGTTATTCCCTTCAGAAATGAGCAGCAACTTCCGAATTCAAATGAACGAAAATCGCTAAATTTCGGAAACGACTTCGAAGGAAAAAGCTCAAAGGTTTTCCGCGAAACTGCGGCTAATTCTATGCTAAAGGAAGAGACGGGAACTTCTCTAAAAAAATAACTAATGGTGGAATTGTCAAATTGGTCAAATTGACACGTTTTTGGTCAAATTGGTCAAAATTGACAAAAATATGAATGAACAATTGGCAAACTCATAAGCAATCACACAAAAACCAACCGAAACGTCGTCATCGTTGGAAAAATGCTTCTCCATCTGTAACGATGATGTATCAACCGTTGACAGTCGATCCGAGTACCTGAACGATCGTTCACTACGAATTGAACTGCCGGCTTGTTTCGGCATTCGTGAATCATATATACGAACAATATCACTCTGTGGCACTATGGCTCCTTCATCCTGCGAGAACGCATAACCACCTATAAATAGTCGTAACGCATTCATTCGTTGATTCGAGACAACAAAACAATTCATTCGAATCAATTTCTAAAATATTTTAGCAGTTTCAATTCACCAGTATCTCACAATTAAGCTTATTCACTTTCAAACATCTTCCCCAACTCTCAGATATTCGAAGATCTAAGTAGAGGATTTATGAAATACTTAACGAAAGGATTTAAGAACAAATTTATCTAGAGTATTCACGAAACGGAATATTTTCAGTTGCTAAAAACACCAAGCGATTGATGGATACCCAATTGAACGAAATAGACGAAAATGAAACTAAGATCAATTGATGAATCAAGAGAACTATTCGCAAAATAACACACATCGAATACAGGTAAGAATATGATTATGAAAGTAAAAAAATCGACTCGAAAAGAAATTTATCATAAGGCAATGACACTGAACTCGCACAATCTTCATCGTATATCCGAGAATCTCAACGGAAAAAAAACGAAGAAAGACTTAAGCTCACGTGTTTTGAATGGGTGATTCACAAGATTCAACGCAGATTCTGATGTTCGCATCATGAATTGACGCACTTTGGTGAATGATTCTGATAGAGCGTCGATTTTTTTGCCCATAATGAGTTGTTTCGATAACGTTTCATCATGCAAACTGTTGTAGAGTAATCGTTGAATACTGAAGCATGAGGACAAGTTGGGCATTTAAATAGAATATTACAATGATCAAGCAAACATAGAAATGATTCACTGATCCTAGAATATCCATTCGAAATAACACAATAAATTGTCTGCGCAATATCCTCTGAGAGCTGTTCTCGTTAATCTGGATGGATTTCACTGTGCAGACGTATCCTCTTATAAAAGATGCATAGAACTGGAATTGTCAGGGTCGTATTCAAAGCTGACACTGAACAAGAGCTTCAGTGATCATCCGAAGGAGTATTAATAACTGATTAATGAAGGATTAATAACTAGTGAATAATTTCAATCACTGCAAAGCGTGGAAGCGACTATCATGTACAGAACAATTCAGAAAATGTTAATAGCTTGATCGTAGATCAATGAATTGTGAAAGTTTAATTAATTAAGAACTGATTAGTACGATTCATATAGTAAATTAAGTGACACTTCAAAAAATCAATAGCAAGAATGTAGTAACGAACGCATTGAATAGGATATCAATAGATATCGCGACAAACGTGGCTATGATTATAAAGAGGATAATCTGTGGCGAATAGAGTATATCCAGTATGATATCGGCCATTTCTGCGTCCACTCGAACCACTGGACTGGCCGGTGAGGTTAGGCAATACGAGAACATGAACGTCGACAGCATCACCAACGAACCACCGAATGCCACCAATGACATCTGTAAACAATTTGATAAACAAGTAAACAAATAAACAAATAATAATGAATATGTAAACAGAAAAAGAATTGTTCGTTTACGGTAAACAATTTTTAATCTTTTCTCAAAAAATTCTTCATTTTTGGATTCCAAATCACGCTTAAAACATCACAGATCGCACCGAATCAACCAGCTAATATGGTATACCTGTAGTGGGAATGTTGGAAAACAGCGATTTTTTTTCAAACTTGAACATAAAAATGCGCAAACTTACAACTGTGTGTGAATCCATTTCGATAGCTGCTTTTAAGTTAACCGTAAAAACAAGTGCCTCAAATATAATATTTTCATACTGATCTATGTCTCTGATAACATAAAGTGGATGGAAACCCTCATCTACAGTGATTTCAGTCGATAACTAAGACAAGATTACAAAAATTAACAAATAAAGTTTCGATATCCAAAGCATCTTCCGAAAGCCCTTCATTAGAATCAGAAATCGCACGTTATCTAACTGATGTAGACGTGCACCTTGCGATTGGAATTCCTCATTGAACATCCGGTAATGCTGCGAAGAATATAGTGAATGATACAGTTTGGAATTGAACTAACAACTCAAAAAAGCTCTCAAACTTACGATATTCACTGCGGTTCCGAAACATCGCAGATTACCAACTCGTCCGTGCGACCAGAACACATCTGAAATGATTTTATTCACAGCTCTAAAATACAATTACAGCGGTGATGATAATCTTAACAAAACCAGTGACTGCTTGTAATCAATGAGAAAGTTCGATGGAGTATTTTTGTTTTGGATACCAAAATCAACCATACAACTAACAAACCAACCAGATTTGAATGTATGATAGCCAATGTAGAATATCACCAGTGCATGAACAATACCGTTCAGAACCCATGAGAAGAACAACTGAATTTCAGAGAATTTCAGAGGATGCTGGTTTATTGTAACTTTATTGTATTGTAATATTGCACTGTCAAATCATAAGAGAACAGAATTCTCAAACATAAACGCTATGGTTCATCGTAGAGTATGCATTTCACAAGTTTCATTTATGAACATCGTTTTTTGGGATATTCGTCGAAAGTATTCGAATCGGGATGACCTTATATGCGAAACGAATTGAACGTGAAATTTTATGCTAACTCGTTGAATGTTCAACGTTCAAGTTTAACATTCATATTCGTAATTCAAAAATCCTTCATTTTTCTCATCTCATCCAATTTTTGGATTGACAATATTGCACAGAAAATGTGTTGTTCTAAACTTTGTCCAAAAGAAGTGGGTATTTTTTTGTTAAAATCAACAAATATTCCACCTTCAAACTGAATGTTAGCTCCTTTTGCGAGAGCGTATAGATGCCCGGGAAATGCTCCATAATAGAAATCGGAAATATTCGATCCCATATGCCCATTGCTAGTGGAGGCCAACTTGTGAAGAAGATATTGAAGAAGACTATCGACCAACTGTCGAAAAGAGCCGTATCCGACGAAAGTGCCCAACACGAATAGCAAAACTGAAATGCACGAAAAATTTTCAACTTTTCAGTGAAAACAAATTTTACACTCACTTTTTTATGAAAGCTGTGCAGTTGTATTGAGAAATGTTTTTAGGCCTCTTGATTATGATTTCAAAACGTTTAACACATCATATAGTCATGTCGTTACATTAGAGCGATTTTTTCTTAATTCAGTTACTATCGTATTCTGAGAATTACTATCTCTAGCTAGGGGAAATTTGAAGCTCTGATTCTGAAGAAGTTTGGATAAACGATAAAGAAGTGACCTACCAAGACCACAGATTCAGCGATGGTTTTATAGAAGAAATATAGAATCATTTTCGTTAAACGATGATAGCTGAACGCACCGTGAACAAACAACAGACGACGTAAGAAACGAAACTGAAATTTTTGAAAACAATAAATTCGAACGTCCGTTCTGCGGAAATCAATCCGAAACGAATTTGAATGTGGTGATTGAGATTGAATGTGAAGGGTTTGTAATAATCATTTAAAGTCAGACGATTTGTTTAGTAGGGAAATGGGAAATGGAAACTGAGAACCTGAGCGATAGAATAGTCAGCGGCCAATGAAGCCTGCATACCCTCTTCGCCGCTAATACCAACACCAACATCAGCTGCCTAGAATAATCAGTCATTTTTTGATATCTTCATTAATTTCATTGCTGTACTGATAAGAATTATTTGCATAATCATTTCACAAAGACAATGAATGAGAAGCTGTTTCACTGTTTCAATGAGCATTTCGGATTTCGTTATCGCGGAAAAATTTTCTTAAGGTGAGAATTTTCGAAGTTGTGTGCGCAACTGATCTATTACCAGACTCGCAAACAAGACAGACCGACCAATTTTGGCTAGTTTCAACGCTTCAGCAGCAACTTTAACTAAAGGATCACTTCAAATCAGCACAATCGACGGCTCGAACAAACACCTGAATCATCGCCACGTCATTTGCGCCATCACCAACGGCCAGCGTCGCACCATCGGAGTATTTCTGGATCATTTTCACGACGGCTGCCTTTTGCATTGGTGAACATCGACAGCAAATAATACACGAGCATCGAGACGCCAAGAAAAACAACTCAACATCCATATCACTGTTCAGTAAATATCCCAAACACTGAAATCTGTTCAGCGATTAGTTAAAAATCTCATGATTTTCAATTTAATTTAAAATCCTCAAATTTCAAGTTGAGTTCAAATGCCCTAACAATAATGTGTATTCAGGTGTTCTAACAATCTACTGATTGGCAAACTTTTGATTTGACAATTAGCAAATTCACGAATCTATGATCAGTTTCTTTGTGCCATCTGAATTGAGGATAAATATTCCGAACGGTAAAAACAAAACTATTCTTTGATGGAACTTCGGACAAAAACAGTTAGCTCATGTTACGTCCGCCAGCTATTATAGGTCGAATATCAATGAAGGAAGTTTTTCGTCTTATCTGGTCAGGTAATGCAATAAATATGCCCATTTCCTGAGCACGACCCCATTCGTCACAAAGACAATCAACATCATTCGCACCTGACCGCTAACAATTAAAGCGATTTTGATTGAAGCATCCAAACTGTAAGTTTGCGTGATGCATGACTTCAAGCGTTTGTAAGTTTTCTCCAGATTATTTTCACAGATCAACTGTAACATAACATCGATTTTGGAGCAATGCGAGAAATTTTTCAAAATGAAAACTTAGCATCCAAAGTGTAGTATCCAGAAAATAACGAACGCAAGTGGGCATATCCGGTTTGAGGAGACCACAAGAGAAGCCAATGTTTTGTGCGGTTTCCAGTTTATCACCGGTCAACACCCATATATGAATACCAGCCGACTGGAGACTTTCGATGGTCATGCGAACACCCTTAAAGAGTTGCAAACTGCATAGGGAACAACTGAATTGCTGGAATTTCTTGAAGGCTTTAATCGACAACAAAGAATCTTTGGAATCTTATTGTGCAAAGCACTCACAGATTGCTGAGCAAACCCAAGATTACATCCACTTTCAAAGTGATACACTGATTTTTCCGAGTCAAAATTGTGATCATAGAGATTTCATCGAGTTTCCTTCGCTGCTTATTCGACCGAGTCAAAAGATCGCATAGCAAGAGGTCATAAGTGAAGTTCTAAAGAAAATATTTCTTTGTTACCTTCTGAAGTTTATCCTCAATTCCGGTGGCACCAAGCAGTCGTAGATTCTGAAATTAGAGGAACATCAATTGGAACGGAGAAGGAAAATGTTGGCCAATGTGAACGATTTTGGCAAATTACAATGAGCCACAAACGATTGATTTCATTATTGTTGCTGAATATCGTATGAAAACTTCACTTCTATGAAAAAGAAATTTGCTATGCAACTAGAATTGTCTGTGTGCAATCGAAAAAGCAATGAAAATTTTTCGGATTCAACATGAAAAATTTGTACTCGTTCGATTTTTTCAGCTTGCTCTTCGATCAGTTTTTCACGGCCATCCAACGCAATACTTGCGCGATAATAGTCCGGTTCCCATTCCACATATTCCTGGTCACTCAGTTCAGTGACTGCCATACACAACGTTCGATATCCTGTGAAAAATTGATCCGTTAAAATCAGCAAAATTTTTGAGGTTTTTCCCACTAATCGCTCCATGAAAAACTCTCATTGCATGAGAACGGATCTGGAGGTAATCGGTTAGGACAGTGGTTCTCACGTTCGGATGTTCCATTACCCATTTTGATGAATCTGGCGGACCGCCGTTACCCCCACCTCCGATTGAATATGAAAATCACATACCGTTACGTTCAATCTTATTAGCACGCTCAGGATGGTAATCGACATCACGAGGCCTCCTCTTATTGTTAGATAGTTGTATTCCTCATGATCAGTATTACAATCGATAATAATTGCATGAAAAGGTGTTGTCTGTGACACGCTCAATTCAAACTGATTCACTATCAGATGGATTCTCATTCTTTTCAGACGTGTTGTATTCACTCTCATCGCTGTCACATGCGAATATCGTTCTCTTCATGACTTTTTATCATTTATTTCATCTCATTTAACTTCACAATTCAAATAAACTTCTCATTCTGTAGTATATACTATTTACTGGATACGTTGACGAGTGTTAGCAACCGAAATCAACAATACAGCGATCGAATTGATTTGCTCAACAACATTCGAGAGTCAAATTATCAATTATAGAGTGTATTTGATAGAATGAGAATTTCACTTTGACTGCTGCGTGAAATGAATGAGAAATTAGCAGAAGAGAACACTTTCGGTGATAAAAGTTATAAGAGCGATTGCAATAGCAAGCAAAAGAATGAAAACCTTGTTAAAACATATGAAAACCCTGATAGCCATAACAACTACACAAAATACTAATTTCTCGACCACCTCCATTACCCCTTGACACCTCCAAATTACCCAAAATGGGTAATTTCACTCCCTATGAGAACCACTGGGTTATGAGAACGGCTGAAAATAAGAATGGAAAACTGAAAAAAGTACCGCAATTCGCAAAATCAACCAAATGCGATGTTGTTGTTTTGATGAGTGACTCCTGATAGAGTTTCGTCGAGAGTCTCGGTAAGATAACAGAGTCCTTTAAGTGAAAGATCATCTTACTGAAGTTCTTTCAAGTGAAATTCACTTAAAGCCCAAGACTACACGTAACTCACCGCTCCTTTGATGAACAGTTTGATTTTACCATTCGGCGATTTCACAATAACACCCATACGACGTCGATTGCTAGTGAATTCGAGTACATTCAGTACTTCATATCTCTCTTCTTTGTCCATCTTCAAACAACATTTTTCTGTGGTGTCCGGATATCCCTTCCAAATCTCATCACTCAATTCTCATGCTTCCAACATGAAAAATTGCAAACAATTCAGATCAAAATTCAGCCAAACTTATCTTACCGCATTGATATAAACACAGAACGGCGTTCGTGTATGAAAGTCAAATTTCAGTTCTTTCGCAAAATTTACAAGCGCGGCTTCATCTGGAAACAATTGATTGTTTTATAGTGCGTGTTACTTCAATTAATCCACTGTCGGCATACTTGGCTATTTCCTGTGTTGAAACTCACACTTTATCCTCCTCGTATCAGCTCAGTCGCTAAGCAGTGCTCACTTATACGGGGATATGTCTGGTGATGACTGCGTTGAGAAATGACCTATCCAAGTGATCATTCGTCGATTGCAGTTTTAGCAATTTTTGACGATAGCGGCGGCGTATTTTTTCGTTGGGAATTTCGAGAAGTACACCAAAAAGTTTTGAAAGCAGAATTTCAATTCGCCAGCTGTGAATAGACGGAAAATGTCCCGTCGAATATTTCGATCAAAATCTTCTCAGATTAATTTAGAGTGATAATTTTTCAGTTGTATATATTTGCTGATAGCCGTTCCACCTGGTGATGACGAGTGATAAACAAGTTTGCCATCCTTAGCTTTCTCTGGTACGATCGTATGACAGACGGCCAGCAGTGTGAGGAATTCGCGAATCTCTGCAGCATTCCCCTGAAAAATCGACGACATCAGGTTACTATTTGCATTTTTACAGTATCAGATTATTGTATTTCGTTTGTGAAATACCATCGAAATGGTACACTGATGCATCGGTTGAAATCTCTATAGAAATAAGAGAATGCGGAATGAGTCAAAATTTTCAAAATTCTTCACGTTTTTATTCGATTTCATATCGGACACAAGAGTGCTCTCGTCGAATCGATCGCTATTCGGATCACCGTATTTCACACCACCGATAGTGCACATTTTGAATTTCATCTTGTTTTGTGTCAACGTTCCAGTTTTGTCGGTTATCAAATAACGCACCTGAAAGCGCAAACTTCAATATGATTATGAATAAGAATCAAAGAATAGTTATGAGAGAGCCACCTGAAAATGAATAATATCCAAAGTGAATATGCTCTTAGCAGTTTAAATACAGAGATCTCTCATTGCGGGTGTGTGATAATGAGTTGAGAAGCAAACAACTTGATGATTTTATCAAGTTGTTTGCTCATTGTGGGTGCATCAAGCAAACAACTTGATGATTTCATCGAAAAAAAGTGAAAGTAAAACTTGAAAGCAATGAAAAGCGAAGCGCACTTGTCCCAGCATTGAATTCAGATTCGAACTTCGCACTTCAGCACGCGTATCACTCTCTTCATCGTACAGTTCCAGATCCTGACAATGCTTTCAATCTGCCGTATTTAATGTGATGGATGCATTCAAATTTATTGCTTTCGAATCATATAATAGAATATAGTTAAATCATGATATTTGTCAGAGGGTAGACTCAATTAAAGGATAATTGAATGATATCACGGTTGAATAATATCATTTCATAAAGAGCAATGCAATAAAATAACACCGCTCTACATGATATGGTAATATGCTAGCATTATGCATTTCGCAGTAAGATACTGCGAGTGACAACCCTTTTATCGAGGATTTTCAGAAGATTTATGTGGTAATTTCCAAAGGAACAATAATCAATCGACCAATCACTGAATAATTATGTGATGAGAAGCAAAGCGTTATAACATTCTACAGTATGAATACGGTATGTGATGTTCTCTCAAGCAGTATCACTCAATCAACCAATCAGCGAACGGCAATTGGATGAACAATTGCCTGCTGGACCAGTGATTCTCAACGAAGTGAATTTGGGGTGTTAGGGAGTGATTTAAAGAGATCAGTAAGCTGACATTTCCTAGAGTTGTTATGGTATGATGAAGTGTCACTGTGGCCACTTTTTAAGGTATCTGTAGTTCGTCTGAACCTGTTCGCTAAACAGTATGCATTACTTCAAACACCAAAGGAGTCTATGGAACGTCCGAACTTAAAAACCACTGTGCTAGACGAATGAGCAAACTCTAAGCATATATACGAGGGTGTCACATACCTGTCTTATGAAATAAGCTTGAAACAAAGTGATCATTTGGATGGTGACTAATAAACTGATCGGTATTAGACCTGAATAAGTGATCATCATGCCGAGTATGGTGACTGATAAATGTGGACGCATCCACAGGAAACCATCATCTGCAACTTAATTATCTATCGCTACTTGAATGATACGTTCTCGAATCACACTTCATGATATTTTCAATATACCACTCCTCTTCATTAGCAATGACGAAATTCAACGTTTGAATCCGTGAGGTTTGAAAGCAGTTTCTGATGCCTTATAGGTCAGTAAAGTCAAAGTGAGATCAAATTTTATTCAGATTCGGCTGAAAACTTGCATTCAGTCATTGGGAAGTAGTAATGATTGGAGTTGACTTTCACAGCACTGCAGCATGCATTAAAAAGCGTAATAGTGACCAAGAAGCCGAATTGAATCATCACAATACAATTTGTGAATCGTTCCACTTTGGATCTGAAATTAGAAACGAGAAACATTCCTTTTCCAAACAAAATAAGAATCCTAAAATTGCACTGTCATTGAAGGAATCTTCCTTCGATAAGAATAGTTTTTGGAGCGTATCTCTTCCAATAACGGTTATCAAATAGCCAAAAATTATTGTATATGTTTGTTTGTCGTTTATCGATTCAACGAATATTGTTGTAGCGTTTCAGAAGAACAAATTTGCATCTTCCGAAGCCAGAGAACCTCTTTGCTCGAGTTCGAGTTGAATTCAGCATCAGTTTGGTGTGTTTGCCCGCATAAACGATCACACCGTATACCCAATCCGTATTTTGTAATTTGCATCCTCTCGGCAAAAGCTGACTTGTGCCTGAACAAAATCCTAAGCAATCCGTTGAATTCAAGTTCAAGATGATCTGTTCACATGAGGAACTGCATCTGTGACAGTTGCAGATCAAAACCAAATTGAACGCATTGAATCGTTTCAACATCAAAAAGCTCCTACTGACAATTCACGTTGGAAATTTTATCATCATGTTAAGCATTTTCAAAGAATACTATTGCTTTTTCGGTGTTTTGTTTTATCACTTATCAAATTATTGCATTTATTCCTGATTCAGCTTACTGCTTGTGGCAGTTTTCTGCATTCCCATTTTTTTCCAAAAATGTTGAATGGATAGTATTCTAATGTTAACATGTGATGTTTTGTAATTGCATACCAGCGCCATTTGCTCTTTCATGATAAGTGGAATAATATTTTGGAAAATTGGTGGATGAATTCCACTTCTTCCTAGCATTTCTATTCTCACAGTCGTTTTTGACTTGAAATTAACACGAAAATTGATCACAATCCGTTCTATATTATTAACTCAAATTATACAATCTAGAGTCATCCTCAGTTTCAAAACGGAACAGTCGAGAATGTACCCAGCGGATAGGTTAGAAATTCATTATCATCGTCCAGCACTTTCAGTTTCAGAGCATATCGTTTGTTGAGTTTGATGACTCCCTTAAACTCGTAGATCATCGAGCTTGGCGGATCACATTCAATCGTTGAATTCGACGCTATCAAGTCCTGGAATGCTTTTTGTTGCTTACGCACGGCACTCATTGATTTGTGTATCAGTTGGTGATTTTCATGTGTGCAATTGTAAATTATCATTCATTCGTGTTGTATTATGAACTCTTGCACGCACACCTCAATGTTTTGATTTGTGGTCGCTGATGCAGTGCACGGAAGTGCTTGTCGTATTTTCAGGTTAGACTCCCCGTCCAGATTGGATGTCTCGATGTAGGCCATTCCAGCCGGTTCACTTGATGACAACAAAAGAAGATCCGCTGGAATACTTTCGTCTCGTTGAACTTTAACCACTTGCCCAACTTTTAGCTGAAAAAGAAACAGACATTGTGCCATTTCACTTTGCAAACGCATGCAACAGTTAATGTTGTTGATGTCAACATGGAGATTTCGAAAAACAGATCACAGAGACGAATACGGAAGAGATCTCGTCAAGAACCTAGCAAAAATCATCGAAATGATCAAATTTAAGACCTGTGACCAGTGAACTTGAGACCATCTCCAGACCTTTTGCTTATTCATCGAATAGGCTAACATGACTTGTCGATTCACTTTACGATCCGACATTTGTCGGCACTTAAATAAACCACAAAGCTTGGGGAATCAATCCAAAAAATGTTACTCAAGAAAGAACAAATTCAAAAAGATCAATTCAAAAAAACAATGCAACTGAAAAGAATTCATCTCGATTCGAAACGAAATCATTAACTAGATTAGAGTTTAGCATTAGAACTGAAAATGAAATGTCATCTGTTAATCGTTACAATAATCAACTACGGCAATCAATCGAAAATCTTACGATATCTTCAAAGATTTCTTTTATCGCAGCAATACACAATATGGTCACAAGAGGGTAGATCGTTGTGTTCGTTCCAAACGGATTCAGATTAGGAAAGAACTGAAATTATTGACACATCTCACTGGAATTGACCACATCATTCAGTCCAGTTCCCAAAAGCTAACTGATCACTCTGAGTATATGTTCTCTTAGAATTGATCTAATCCCTTGTACAGAATATCAGAATTCCAATGAAATTCAACATCTGAAAAGCTTCAGTCAAGTTTTCGAAGTCAAGTCTTGATTTGCGAAAAATTCATGGCAAGGTTTTAAGCATGAATCGACAATTTCAGATGCGTGATGCAACAGAAGGTTTCAAGCATGCATGTTAGGATATCAAAAAATGTGATGGTGTCAAATGAAGTGAGCCTCTTTCCATCATACCTGTGCGATACAAATGCAAAGAAAGAAGATGTTTGCAAAACTTTTGAACTGATTATATAAAAAGCGTGGTAAGAAGGTGATGATGTTGTATTGAGTTGTGGATACTCGATTACTCGATTGCGCTAATAATGAGCCGATTGTAATGCGCACAGAGTCATTCAAGTCGATTCGTTTCCGCAACAAACAGAGCTGAAATTTTGTGCTATTTTACATTCTCAGATTATTTGCAGGTCGTGAACGTTCGATTTTGATTTCACTTTTACTCAGCCTTTAGAAATTAACTGCAGAAAATATGAGAATTAACTCTACTGTAAGAGTTATACTGACTGATTAGAACTGTAGGCACTGTAAACTGTAGGAACTGTATGAACTAGGCTGGAACGGTGGGAACAAAGGATTGCTACCAACTGAAAACACAGCAACATTCAAATGCTGCAAATATATTAAAAACGGAACCTTCGAAAGTAAACTTCTCAAGCAGTTCATCCTGTATTATAGGACGTCACCGCTCAACCGGAGGAAATGGACAACAATAAACAATATCTTCTTTGCCAGCTTTCACGCGTTATGCTTTTATGCTGACGTTTTCAAAAAATTATCGTCAATTGCTGTTATAACATGCAAAAACGGATGGATTGCATTTCTAGACTTCAAATACTAACAGAGTTGAAAGCAATTCATGGAATCATATGCAAATTTTTTTGAAGTTGTGGGTCTATTTTGAAAATTCAAAAGATTTTCATACTGTTCACTAATCAGTTGTTTCCAAAAAGCAGTTGGAAACACATCCTAAAACAGTTTCTGCAATTTGCTGACGTTCTTTGGTTGCATCCACGAAATTCTGCTCTCGAATGCGACTACTCGCTTTTTTCCATGCGACGGAAATCACTTTTGCCTGTTATTTATCGCTCTCATTATTGTTTTTCAATAAAATAGGACAACAACGATGAGCATAAGTTAAATTGCAATGATAGTATTTGACCAAATAAGGAGAGGAGATTTTTACTAGGGGAAGAACAAACAAACAGCTTCAAGGGCAATTTTCAGCTTGTTCTTACAGTAATATGCATACTTGGTGAAATGTTGATAGGCATCATTATGTATACGGTCTCGTTGTTATCAATGTTGTGGCGTCTTTTTGAAATGCTGAATACCATCAGAAAATCAGCTTATGAAGAGATGAACTCTTAAAAATTCTGAAACACCGAATGTACTGACTGAGGTGTTTTTTGTTGTTCATTTTTTGATTAATCTTTTAGAGCAACGATCCCCCGCATTCCTTTTTTCATCGTAAAACGAGAGTACTTCCGTTTCATCTTGAGGAGAAGTGAGACTCTTTCACCATCAAATTGATCTAAATTTTCTCAACGAAATGCTTTTTCTCTTCTTCAGCACGCAGTCAGCTGTTCCTGTGTCGGCTGAAAGTGCACAAATTTCTCCGAATCGGTTTTGTATGTTTCAGTGATCTAAACACTCGTCAGTTTATTCGTTTATTAATTTATATAAATAGCGATTACAAATCATTGCGAGTTTATACCTCTCTGGAATCAACTTTCATAAAAGTTAACTTATTACTATTAATATTCACTTAATACAAAAAGTAAACCGATTCAAATTCTTTCAAATTCAAATTTGCTCATATATTTCTTTGTATGTCGTATTTTATTGCTATGAATGGTAAGTTTCTGCAAAGAATGTATGCTTTAAGACGGAAAATCTTTCAAGCTGTTTTGATCTTCATGGTCACAGTTAAAAAGAGGAAGCACTCCAAAATTGTCACCAAAGAAGTGAATATTTGAGCTCTCTAAAGCCGTGTTGAATTAAGCTTGAATTTAATGAGGCAATTTTGCCGGATTGCCTCGTTAAAACGCTAAAGTTTTCTGTTCGATGCAAGCGAACAGGCATCATAATATGCGCAGTGATGAGATGATGATGTGAATGGTTTGGGACGCAGATGTTTATGAATTGTTGTTTTTTGTTTCGAAATTGTTGCTTCAGTTTTTTGCTGTAAAATTTGTTGGTGATGATCGCTTGTATGACGGACGGCAGCATGTGGGGTGCTGAATGGATATTAGATAAGAACTGCAATGGATATTAGATAACAACTGCTTATTTGATGGTGGTCGAGTATTATACGGAATGAGGTGGTTGTGTGCCAAATAAACCAAGAAATAAATGAATGCTAAGCCCAGCAGCACCATAAGACGTAAATTAGTGTGGTAAACCACAAATGCATACAACAAACAAACAAACCCACTGATGAAATCATCTTCAAAAATTTTTGCCTATTTATCCAAAATGCTCATTCGCATTAAAATCCATCCAAACAGGATCAGATCTAAATCCCACGTATGATATCCAAAGGATATCATGAGATATCCATTCGTAATGAATAACTGCTGTGACATTGGATTTCGAGTGACATTGGATTCTTTGCAAAGCCTTCAGGGATATTGTCGGAACACAATTGCCAAAGATTGGAGTATTGCAATGTTTTTTTTGGATATTGCAATGTTTGGTTTAGTTTTGATCACAATCACCGTTTCAGCACAAGTAAATGACCGGGTAAATTTAATCCTTTAATTTAATTTAATGAATCAAACACTTGGTTCGGGTGGATGAAAGTCTTGTTTGAATGGGATTTAAAATGCGTCTTTAAATTTGCTCTTCACGTCGATTTCCATCTGATTCGTAAGATATCCACGGATACAAGAGAGCTTTCTTTGCGAAAGGCTGAATTAGTGCAATAGAGATAGATGCATTCAATAAAGGTCTTTCGACTAATTGCTGCTGTCGACTCCTCAATCGCTTTTGAAGTGTTGTTATTTTCTTCACCATAGAACAAAAAATTGAATAGAACCAGTAAGAGTGTAAACAATTAAAGATTATTCAAATGGTTTTGATCCCAAAAACGAACAGAGTATCAAAAAACAGCAGCAGGCAGGCAGATATTTGGCGAGCGACGGATATCCAGCGGATAAACGGATAAGAGACAGTGCAAGAGAATGGTTATCTCTCGGTAATGTGTGCATGTTTGTTGGGGTTGGTAGGGAAGACGATTGTTAATGAGACAATCCAACAATTATTTAAAGAATAAAAGATTACATGCTGAACATTCATGATACAAAGAATGAGAGTAGCCAAATAAGAGATGAAATTCTCGGGGCAAACGATAGGACGAATGATTTCATGACGAGATGAATCGTGCATGTGCAATTTGTTAACGACAAAACGAGGGAGATAGAACCAGAAGGAACTGAAAGAGACGATTAAAACGAAGCAATCAAGTGAGAGGGGTAGCAGCAATAGCAAGAAAGAGCATGAATTGGTTGCGATCGGATGGGTGGTGCTTTGAGATAGATTTTGATAGGAACGAACGATGAAATTGGGAATATGAACGAATTAATTGCTGCCAAGTTTAATGATGATTTTGTTCATTGACGCATGATGGGTGTTCATTTAACATCACACAAAATATGATGTGATATTTGTTCGGGAGATATTCAATTGTGTTTGATATCCGAATATTGTGACGACATTGAAGAAATGATATATTGATGCACTTCAATACAGATTGCATTTCATTGTTTCGAATCAACGAAATCGCTTCTTTCTGTCAGTTGAAGCGATTCAAATCAAATCGTCCACCAAAAAGGCCACAGCGAACGACGACGATTGATTTGCTGAAACGTTCCATTTGAATTCATTCGACCTATTCATTAAATTTCTTTCTTCTTCTTCTTCTTTTATTGCTACTTTGATATTCTTAAGAATTTTATTATACCCATTCTATTTGTATTTGCTCATAAGCCTTTATTGTTATTTTTTGTTCTGCATCTGTCGCACTGACGGCAACAATCGAACAAGGAATCATTCAGTCATTATGAATGCTTTCATTGCCTTTTATTCATTATCGTCGATCATTTTTTCCATCTCCATTTCAACCACACTCTTATTGCTATTTTCTGCTCAATTTCAAATTTCCCGTACCAAGGAAATTACTGCAAATCGCACGGCGACTATCAGAAATGGCAATATTAATAATAATGGAGAAACGAATATTCATACAACGCTGTTACCAACAATTCGAGAACCCATCAGAAGAGCCACTCCTAAGAGTGTTGCTGCTCAAACTATTGCTGACTCTGTGATGATGACCAAAGAGGCAGAAGATGATAAGTGAGTAATTTTAATCAATTGCTGTATACATCTTGACATAATCTCAATTTTGTAAGTGACCACATTATGACGTTATCATATTATATGATATTTCGTGTGGTTGTACGATTATATGCGAGCATAATGTCTGCAAATTCTCTACTGAACAAGTAATTTTTTTGAATTACGTTTCGAGCGCAATGAAATTCAATTGATACGAGGTCTAAAATTCAAAAATTTTACTCATTATACTATGAATCGATTAGCCATCATCTTATAGTTTCGTATTTCGATTGAACACGACACTCTTAATTCAAACAATATGTGCTATTGACCTACCTCTGAGCAACAACTAATTGCGTATTATCAGAAGATAGTATTGCTTGTAAGCTTGTTGGATTACAGAAGTTGTTTACTTTATTTGACATTCACCAATTTGTCGAAAGCTTATTAAGAACAACTGAGGCTTAACGAAGAGCTTCCGGAATGGCATTCATTTCGTTTACATTGAGTACACTCTTCGTTGGTATCGAAGTTTATCGCTTGTTTGCCTTGGTTTTCGAGCGATTCTCGCACTGTAGCTCACAGATTTTACAAGTTTAGTAATATTCCCAATGAAAATCCCTTATCCACAAGTCACAATATTTATTCATTACAATTTCATTCTCACATTCACTATAAATCTCAAAGTTTTGGTATTCAAATTCTGAAGAAGCTCAAAAATAAACCGAAAATTTCCATTGCATGTCATTATATTCTTCACCTAATCATTTTGCCATTCACACTAGAAGTCTATTTCATTAATCCTGCAGCACTATCAGTTGGGAATTAAGTCAACCATGAGCAGATAAAACCCATAGTTGGCTATATGAAAGCTGTACAAATTAAGGCTGTACTTATTGCTGGAGTTGTTTGGTGATCTCTCACTGTTTAAATGGGAGTCCAAATTTATTGTTGGAGTAGACAAATATTTAATTTACATCGTTTATAATGCACTACGAGTTTGTGTGTGCATTTGATAGTATTGTAATTATTTTCGTATAGCATCACATAAAATTTGAGTATAGCAATATCAAATTTGCGTATAAATTTACAAGAAAATACACACACATACACTCATACAATATTCATTATTGTCCATCGGTATTGCTCTCGCCAGCATTATTACAGCGTTCAACACTAAAATCACGAATAATCCAACAACACATCAAACTCATAATCTGATCATGAGTTCATCGGCGATATTTAATCAATGAAACAAAATTTTTCAAAATAGAAAACGAGTTTTTATTATTGTACGAACACACTGCCGCTGTACTATTTATAATTTAAATACTTTGCACTCAGATGAATTGATACTTCAAAAGTATTACTTCATTTGTGCCGAATTAACGTTTCCACCCATTCCACCCGTTTCCACCCCGTATTCCACCAATTCATTCAAACACAAAACAAAATAACTAATTACAATTGATCTCTCAAATTTGACTGTGATATTCACATTTTCCAATGATCACTTTTAAAATTTACGATCTTTTCGTCAATTCCCTCTAAGCCCAAGCAAATCACAAAATCGAAATAACGATATATAAGAGTCAAAGAAATTGCTATAAATGTGAATAAATACGGATGCCTATAACTTCTGTATGCCAACGAATACCAACGAATGAGAAGCATCTTATAGATAATCATTTAATTCTACAATTACAGATAAATTACTGTTCGATAGATTACTGATAAAGACCACTTTATAACTTTCCCTATCACTATTATTCTTGCCATTTTGTTGTTGTTGTTCTTATGATCTAAATTATTATTTTTGACATTTTGATTGGTAGTATTGACATTGTTGGTGTTATTTTTTAATTTTTATTCATTTTTTATTACCAATACTTTTTCATTATCATGAACACTGAGCATTATTTTATGCTGAATTCGTGTGTATTCGCGAATATAAAAGTGTTTCATTTATGAGTGTTTACACAAGATAATGATATAATTTATGAGCGATTATCAACGAACAACAAATTGCATGAATCAGTGAGCAAGGTGAAGGTCACTGACACAGTGATATTAATAATAATAATGGCTGCTCTCATATTATGAATATTGCCTCAGCAATCCATCAATCAAACATTTTCCCAAAGAAATCTTCCCAAAGATATGAACAAATGCATAAATACACGAGTTTAATCAATCAAATCGCTAATTGAATTCAATCAATCATCAGTTTTCTTTCATGAGGGAAAGCATTGCAAAGACATGAAAATGCAGCCAAATTTGCAACAGTACTGGTTGATGTTAGACTACTTATTCATAGTGAGCATAATTCGAGACGATATTTGAGACTAACTCGAAATACAAAAACAAATATCTTTATGATTTGTTAGTATGATTGCATGACAGCATAAAATCAATTGAGGCTTTGAGAAACATTTTTATCCAGAGAATAGCTGGAAACATTATGTGGGCAGTAAATCATCAGCAATAAATCATTTTCAGTTCTGTCGTTGAAACGAACACTGAATTTCCGCTGAATGATCGTGAAATCACCGAAAGAATCCTACGTACTTATAGATTCCCAGGTGAACATCTCCACTGATTATTGTCGACTGATTGAACTCCTCTTAATATTTATATGGAAATTTAAGATTTATTTTCAGAAATTATTATTCAACACCTGTTCAGTGCTATTAAACGCATTGTTTTTTCTCGGAAATGAGTATATCAGCAAATTTTCAGAGCCATATACCAATGTATCGGTAGCAGTTCATGTTATGGTCGATCAAATTATGACGAGAAACGAATTTGAAGTAATTTATCACTCGGATTCTTTACTAGTAGTCATCACTGTCCTTAATCAAGCTCTCGATAAGGTGTTCTCGAGGGAAAAGCGCTAACGGCCAGCTGCTCGTCGTCCCCATTTGATTAACATTTCTAAAACTCAAATTTTGCTCTCTGATCACTAAATTATGCTGAATTGTGGCTTTGCAAAATATTGACGTTATTCATACACGAATGAATATGCGCTTCTTTGTTTTTCTTCTTTTTTAGCAAAATGGGAAATTTCAAATGCGATTGAAACCTTACAAATTGAACTTTTGCAACAAACAGATTTTTTGAGTTAATGAAATTTGTTTCCAATTGAAACAATCCGTGTTGACCTCGACCAATATAATTTATTTTGCGTGAAGATAATAAATTGTTTTTGCAGTGTATAATGCGACTGACATTACGACAGAAATGGGTGGAAATGAGACTTTCATACGAGAAAGAACGATCCTCCGATAAACCAATCAAACTTCGATCGAGTAATTTTTATCGTCGATTTTTAAATTCATCAGATAATTTATCAAGAACGATAATCAACGATATTAACGATAATTAACGATGTTAACGATAATTTATCAGTTTTTTAAAATCCAGATGCGATTTTTTAAACTTTTTGATTATCGCTCCCTAGTGGCATCCCTTCAATGGCTCATTAAGTAATAGGCAATAGTATCGGCGATATCTGGAGTGAGTTGAGTTTAAGGGCATGATCTACAGATCAATGTGTGCTCCTAGTTCATTCCAGGCTCCTCATCCCCTCGATATGCGCCCTTTGTGGTTTACTCGCACTCCTCCAGTAAGTGCGATTTCATGTGACACTTGCAAAATGCTGGCAGCAGAATCAGTTGTAGAAATAACCTTAGCCGCTTTAAATCGGAAGAATTCGTGAGAGTCTAAACAGATTCGAGCATCATGAAATTTGAACTTTCAGTTGCGTACATTTGGAATCCGAATTTACAAATATTGAACGCGCTTGAAACCACATCAATTGGACGAGATGAGATTCGTGTTTATAAAAGTGGTCTGGTTGAATACGTCCAAAGGTATTTCTTCTACTGCTTCTGTAAGATGCAGATGCAGGATTGCCTTTATCCTTGATATATTCTGCATGAGGAACATATCATGCGTTTTATCCATGGTATCAACATTTTGTTTATCAAAACCATTTCAGGATGATTGTAACAACCTACGAACACCATCATCTTCATACGTTTCCGTTCGAGAAACGAAACTGTACATTGAGATTTACGAACGGTGAGTAGTGTTTTTGAATTATCCATAATAGATCAATATTTTAGGGCAGTATAGAACAATATATTGGGGGAAATCTGGTGGACTTTGCGATTTCTTGAAGATATGACTGATCAGTAGATATGAAAATTGCTGAAGCTGTATCGATAGATATTGCCACTATCAAGGACATTGCCTGAAGTTCCTCGAGCGATTCATTCGGTTTTGCAGAAGACGCTCGAGCACAATGGTCTCGTGTCGCCTCTATTATGGTACCGAAAAGCGGATGGGGTCTATGGACGCTGATCGATTGGCATCGAAACGGCAGAGCAGTTTCACTGGAATTGAAGAGGTATTTATTTGAGGTTTTCATTGGCCACAATTTTTGATGTAAAATTTCACAGAGAATTTGAGTTTGTCAAGCAAAGATCAAAAAGCTGACACCGATTTCGACGTTGAGAATCGCGAAAAATACATTGCTTCGGTTGAGTGATGAGATAATGCATTGGGCTCTTTGAGGTCTGCGAATATCTGGATGTGGACGTTGTATCTACCGACGATGCTACTCTTGTTGTGCTCATGGATATCGCTATGGATGAATACAAAATCGCAACTCTCAAGGACATTGCTCAATTCAACTGCCTTTCTCACTATTCTTATTATTGTTAGTTTTGATTCTGATTTTGTAGCTCTTTCATTATCATATTCAATCATTTGACACACGTTTTTTGGGTGGGAGGATAAGGGCGAGAAGGGATCGGATTAGTAGCAATAAACAGTAACAATGATCCCGATAAGAAATTTAATTGTGATCATTGAACTAACTAAATAATTACTAATCGATTACGGATCATTAAATAGATTATTAGCGTAAGGAATCATCCATTAGGACAAAGGATTCCCTACGCTAATATCGCTATCTGTGTGGAAAGAATCATGTCAAGGAAGTGTGGGGATATAGCTCAGGGGTAGAGCGCTCCCTTAGCATGGGAGAGGGCTGGGGTTCAATTCCCCATATCTCCAGAGAATTTTAAACTTTTCAAATATGACATTTTTGATATTGGTGATAACAGAAAATCATAAACTCGTGATGAGTTATCGTAAATACTGACTGAATAAATAGATAAATTTCGCACCAACGCTGTCGAGATTGATGACTGAATTTGCTTTCAGGTGATATGTAATTGTTGGAATCTACAAAGGACATCCTATTTGAAAGCGATTGATATTTGGAATTTGTTGATACTAACGTTTGCGTTCATCGCGATACTTCACTCGGCCATCGTCACCAGTTCGGCTTTGAAGGAGCACGACGTGGTGAGGAGTCGAGTGAGTGCTTCACATCATATCAATTAATATTATCAGTATTTCATTGTGATCATTTTTATCATCATTTAGTCAATCACACAAGCCTACCTATGATCAGATTTGTTCATCTGATTATGAGTCGGAAAGAATTTCTGTATCCTGGAGAATCCCTATTTTTTCCGGTTCTTTTTTCGTACTTCTCTTGTAACATATAGTGAAACTATTATCAACTCTCTTCCCCTCTACATAAAAAAAGAATCGTCCATTTTCAGACATACTACAATGATGAAATGGATGAGAAAACACGCTGGTTAAGTGAGACCCCGTATTATGCCCAACTGCCCGAAGAACAACCGAAAACAATCGCGAAAATTTGTGATTACGTCTTTCGGATATTGTTTCCGGTCGCCTTTCTGGCCGCATCGACCGTTTATTTCTTACAGTTTCTTAAGCCGTATTTGAAATGATTGTATTGTATTTGTATGTAACATATTGGTTGTTTTTGCAATAAATTGTTTTTAGGGTTGTATGAAAGGCATTTTTATGTTTATCTTGAATTGACTCCACAATGGTATAAGTTTTATGAGTAGGCAGCATAAAACCCTGGCAGGGGGAAGCATATTGGATGCACTGAAAAGAATTAGCATTGAAGCATTATCTGCGATTTGATTTCTAAAACTCAGGTCAAGACCGTGGATCATCTCAGAGTTATTAATGATGGTAGTAGATCAGTCATTCTCTACTAGACGATGAGCTTCTGGATGAGATAGATATGATGAACAAGGATCAAGTTATGCCAGTTCATAAGGACAGAAGATTTTATTCATTTGGTCGAGGCCTGATCGTATAGATTGTCTGAAAAGGGTCTCGACATAAACGATAAACAAAATCTAAAGTCAATTCGATGAATAATAATAGATTCGATAGTATTTAAATATCGTGGGGATATAGCTCAGGGGTAGAGCGCTCCCTTAGCATGGGAGAGGGCTGGGGTTCAATTCCCCATATCTCCAGGAATTTTTGAACTTTTTAAACAATTAACTGAGTGAGGAATTGAAGTGATTATTTGCCAGATCTTCAGGGTCTCTAATGAACGCTTCTTTAGATCCTATCCTTCAGATTCTTCTTCTCTGAGATAGAATATTTACTCTTTACAATAAAACTATTCGATGAATAAGAATATGATTCGATAGTATTTTCAAATCGTGGGGATATAGCTCAGGGGTAGAGCGCTCCCTTAGCATGGGAGAGGGCTGGGGTTCAATTCCCCATATCTCCAGGAATTTTTGAACTTTTTAAACAATTAACTGAGGAATTGAAGTGATTATCTGTCAGATCTTCATGGTCTCTAATGAACGCTTCTTTAGATCCTATCCTTCAGATTCTTTTTCTCCGAATAGAATACTTACTTTTAAAATAAAACTGTTCGATGAATAACAATAGATTCGATAGTACTTTCACATCGTGGGGATATAGCTCAGGGGTAGAGCGCTCCCTTAGCATGGGAGAGGGCTGGGGTTCAATTCCCCATATCTCCAGGAATTTTTGAACTTTTTGAACAATGAACTGAGGAATTGAAGTGATTATTTATCAGATCTTCAGGGTCTCTAATGAACGCTTCTTTAGATCCTATCCTTCAGATTCTTTTTCTCCGAATAGAATACTTTCTTTTACAATAAAAATGAAATGAGCCTCACTTCATATCAAAATCCTTCATCGAGTTCAATATTTCTATGACTCAGTATATAATTTCCGTCTCAATATCGCAGTCAATTTCATGTCAACATATCTTTCTTAGGTGATAAGTACCTGTGATGTTCTGGCTTGATGCTATTCAGCAATTGCTAATTGAGGCATAACATGCGTTTATGACGGAAACACACAAATCTAAGACATTACTCATCGGTGTGCAAAGGTAAACAAATGATGCGATACGATGTATTATTATTACTGTCCGTCGATGGCCTGATATGTGCTTAAGGAATGAATCCTTCCTCAACGTTGTTCCTTCTTTGCAACATCGGTCGGTATTCCGTTCACCGTTTGTTTGCTCAACAATTTTGATGTGCTCGTTTAACGCAATCCTCTCGCTTGCTAGCATCTTTAACGATTGATTCTACGTGCCACTTCTTCGTCATCATGCCTATTGATTACATTGTTATTCATACAACAATCGAAAAGGTGTTTGAGACAATTTTTCAACGCCATCCAATACTATTCGAACTGTTCGAAATTAAGCTCGTTGTTTTATTCGAAACTTTTTATTGGATTCATTCATTTTGATCGTCTTTTCCGTACAATTCAAAAGGTGATTAGGGCAGATTAATCGTTCAAAATTTGATGCAGACTCATTGGAAGCATCGCAATTCCGTCCAAGAAATTCACCTTAATCTGTGCGCTTTTCATTGAACTGTGAGCAAGATTCACTGGTAGGATTAGGCTAAGGAATGCGAGATTTGCTCACGATCAGTGTTGAGTGCTTAGCCAATGAATTTGAAGCGTTTGCGATGTTGAATTCAGTGAGTTGGGATGATTGGAATAATATGGGGCTTTGCAAATGAATCAGTTATCTAATATCGCAAATGGTTTAAGGTGCTTTCATTTCAATACTGTAATATTATGACAAATTGCTGATTCAACAAATTGCATAATTCATCAAAAGATTCTTCAATGAAACGATATCCGGTGTATCCAATTTGTCGAATAAATAATGTCAATTTTATTATTCATCTTAACAACACTTCGTTTGTGTTCACGAAGTGTATTCGCTGACTTATGGTCTGAATCTGCCCGCATGAGCGATCTCCAGCAGGTCAGTTAATTTGAAAACGTCCAGAGTGTGGATGCGGTTTACCTGAATATGTTAACAAACTAAAGTTTCTTCTATCCAATCGTAACGAGAGTTATGATTGGATAGAAGCGATAATAACAATAGTGATAATGCTAAGAACAACACCGAATAACTATGAGACATTGCTACTTTAATCTCATTGTCAGAATACGTTTCGATCAATTTAAAAATCATAAAATTGTAATTCATCTTGTTGCTAACCGGATCACTAACATGACTACTAGAATTTGACTGAGTTAAATGAAATCAAATCAGTTGAGTATTCATTCATTCAAACGAAATTTCAAGTGGAGGGCATTATGTGGTCGCTACAGCGTCGCACAAGCTTATATGGAGGATTCAAACGCTCGCATTACGGTATTCGCACCTGTTGACGACGTTTTCACCTATAATCCAAATTTGAGAGCACTCGATCAAAAAGAAACGCTAAGTCATATTGGTATGTTCATGTTGATAGTCATGATGACTCAATAACTCAAGTTAAGTCTCATAATAGAGTGGATAAAGTATGAGTATAGAAAAGAATAATACTAATGATAATAATTACTACGATGACGTTGACGTTGACGTTGACGTTGAAAATGATAATAATGATCGTATCATCATAAAATTTCAGTTGATTCTCAAGTATACGAGATCGGTAATGGAAAGAAATGGGAAAAACAAACACTGATTCGGAGTACAATTAATAGTGGTTATTTGTATATAACTCAGTTCGAAAACAATCCAAATAATTTTGTGAGTTCTCTTTGAATTATTCAAGCAAAACTTAAAGCAATTGAAAATCACTAGCAATCATCATCAAATTCTAAGTATTGTTGATAAGATAACGAGAACACTTCCCAAAACAGTCATGGATGATAAATCTCCTGGATTCTGAAGAGATCGATTCTGACGCTTAAATGGCCCGGTTCGGAGCGTTTGCTCTTCACAGCAGATCAATGCCGTGAAGTTACTTTGATACGTCCATCATATCTATATTAAATAATAAATGTCATTTCAAATATCACACATAAAATGAAGGCTAAAACAAATTCATAAGTCATTTATAAAAGAACTCAATGACTAACTTTGCAGTCATATTTTGCTAATGCTGCACGCCTATGTAATCATGCCTCAAACCAATGGTCAATTATCAGTGGTGAACAGTATCTGTACAAAACATGCACACCAATTGGACACAGACCTTATCCGGGAACGGCTCTATCGTTCATACGCGATCAGGATCGAACAATTTTCATCGAACGCCAATACGATAATCATCAATTAACGTCATTCTTTGTTCATTTTCTCACTGATTCATAATAATCCCATGAAAAGATTCTCCCATTCACTCATTCAGTTCAATCATTAGCTGGAAAATAATGCAAAAGTGAACTGTCGAATTTCTCATAAGCGTGATCAATCAACAGAATATCTGAATGTTGATCTACCCACTGAACAAAACCTGAAATTGGATAATAGTGCGGGATCTTGTTCGAATCACTTACAAAGATAAATGATACTCTGAGCAGAGTTAAGATTTCTCAGCTGGAATCATATATGAAAGAGCTTGTTGAATCCAAATATCATCCACAACCATATATAGAATGAAACTTCAATTGTGTGAGTTGATGAATGGAGTGAATAAAATTGCAGTGAGATACGTGATATATTAGATCGAGTTCCAGATATAGCGTTGGTCATTTACGGCAGTTCAGCATGGAATGGCTTTCATACATTTTTTCTACCAACCAATAAAGCTTTTTCACAGGTTAGTTTTTGGCTTTATAGTGGCTAGACAAGAGAATGTGTTCATTTGCTTTAATAGGAATTGTTTATCATAAAGTTGTAATGCAATATGTCCTCAGGCGATCCAAAATATTGCGTAGATCTATGACTGCCGTCATCTCTGAGCATTTGGGCCGAAGTAGAGTACCACTACGCTATCGTGGATGCTCTTATTTAAGGGATAGCTTATCTCGCTCGGTATTACTGGTATCCACATTTTAAGAGTTTTCACGAATAGATCATCTGCCTATCTGTGTGCTCAAGTTTAACTTACGAGCTCATGACTTCTATTATCACGGGATAGATCATAACGTAAACTATTTGAAAAGCAAATGCTTCGTGCAGTGAAAATCCCTCATTCAAGCAACAGCTAATTATAAATCTTTATGAAATCGCGATAGTAACTGAAAGGCTACGTGTCCTCGTATGATCAGGAATATTCTATAGACATTTTGATATGATCGTCGCCATCTGAAGGCATTTGATTCGTAGCAGAGCGATATAATCGTAGCAGAGCTGCGATATGAATCTGGTTTAAGGTGATGGATCGAAATCGCATCGATCGTGAAGTGTTGTTAGCGCATGTGACAGGAAAGAATCGAGTTCTGTTCACGTATTCGTGGCTTTATGATGGTGGTATTCACTACTATCCGTCCGTGCGATTCTCGTCGAATATCATCGAGGACAACTTCAAGTTGCGATTGACGATGCGAAATATTACCGATCGACGAACAGGCCGTTGGGATAGTCAGTTATACTGCTCGCTCAAATTTTCCGTCCCACTGGAATTCATTCTCATCTCACTGACCCAATCTGGCCAAATATTTCCCTCATTACAATTGCGACAACATGAAACTAATTTTGATCATTCGCTTGAAGTAAACTAAAAAATACTGATAACCTGGTTTATAGTCTATGCCGTATCGGATGTCTACGAACGGTATAGTCAGTTCCGGCGGGGTGCCGTATGGGCTAAAGTTTTGGTACCGAACATACCGGTACAAAATGGCGTCGTTCATATTATCGATAACGTTTTAGGGATTGTCACCCACACAATTGATCAGGTCAGTCAGCACTACCGTGATACTGTCAAAAGTCTTCCATAACAATCCTCTCATCCTTTTGAAAACGCTAATCTCATGTTGCACTAACAGAGTTATCGATATCGCTTGAAATTGTTCTGATCATCACGAAAATTGTTATCTACAGTGATAACAGTCTCATAATGTAACTTGTAGGCATGTGATATTGATACTGCCGTTATTTCCATGAAAATGATCAATGTTATCATTGTTTGCAGTTGTTAATGGGTAATCCAAGGTGTACAACTCTAATGCGCTATATGAACACAATTGGTCAACTGGTTCGCGGTTATCTATCAGCGAGTGGTGGTCTGGTGACTTTCTTTGCTCCATACAATGAAGCATTCGAACGTATTCCCGAAAATATCGAACGACGTCTGCTGAGGAATCGTATTTGGCTGGAACAGGTTCCTTTCTATCACAATCACTTCATACTAATGCAAAATCTAATGTTGCTCTTCAATCATTCACTTGATGCTGTTCAGGTTTTGAAGCTACACATTGTACCGGCCAAAGAGTTGACCAGTAACGAAATTACCAATCAAACAATTGTAAACTCGGTTGATAATCGATTCCAGCTCTATTTCATACGAGGCGAATGGCCGAAAAATAATATCAGTATGTTTCACGATCATTCTTTCACAATTTTCATGGGAACGATGAGATCGCTTCAAACATAATAGTTCCGTTGGCAAGCGCTATCCCAACACATAATTCGATGATAGAACCGTAAGCCGTATGAATTCATGTGGAACTTTTAGTCAGTCAATGCTGATTTTATTGCACCTTCAAGTCAATCACTCTCCTTGGTGTACCTTATGAATTAAGCAAAAAAAATAGGTGAACAATGAAATCGCTTACAAACAACTATTCTGTATTGCCTGAAAGACTTGATGTGAGGGCAAGAATTTCCAAAATATCTCTCCGAATGATCAAAATGAAATCAGCTAATCTCTTCAGCATATTACGTGATTGGTGCCGGTATTAAAGCAGCTCTGATTCAAGAGAATGTAGCAGGGACGAATGGTATCGTACACTACATTGATCGAGTCCTTGGTGTACCCTATCAAACACTCTGGGAACTGATTCGGAACGATTCACAGCTACAGTAATACTATTCTTTTTATTACCAGCTATTCAATACCATATTCTGAAATGAGCAAAAGTTTGACAGCTGGATCAAGTATGGTAACAACCTCGTCAATTTTGATCTGACTGTAAATTCTAATGATACTGAATGTAATATGAAACAATTACAGAGAGCAGAAATGCTAGTTGTGAATGAATCGGAAGAGGTTAAACTTTACAGCCTAACCATGTAGTTAAAATTTGGTCAAGTAGTCGAAAACTTCAACGTTGATTTGAATTCTTATCGCAAATGATTTCTGAATCAGCGTTCTCATTTTTCGACGGTGAAAACTGCGGAAAATTTCCTTCGAGAAGTTTGAAATGTGCTAGAATAATAATGAAGTATAAGGAATACTTGTTTACAGGACATCCTATCAAATGCTCACAAATATGCAATTGCAATATACACTCGATCCGTGGCAAGTTTTAACGCCTGAACAAAATCTGACGTTCTTTGTGCCCACCGATGAGGCATGGCAGAATGTGAGCGTTTTCATCAATCAACGCCCATTACAACATTAAAGTCTTGAATCGAATAGAAAATTCAAATTGAGGAACTAGGCTAATCGCAAGTGATCTAAAAAGAACACACCTTGAACTATGAAAGGGTGAAGAATGAGACGGTAGTGTGGGGATATAGCTCAGGGGTAGAGCGCTCCCTTAGCATGGGAGAGGGCTGGGGTTCAATTCCCCATATCTCCAGATAACTTTTTTTTCGCCGTGGAACATTTTACTGTCATCATGTCCTCACCTTCTATATCTAATGGTACTCACTGCATTGTGAAGATAAGTTTTCTTAGGAGCAGTTATCGTCCAAAATGTGATATGAAAGAATGAAGAAATTCAAATCCTTGGAATGTGATAAGAAATGGCAAAGGAAGTTCTATGGTGAACTGAGTGTGTGGGGATATAGCTCAGGGGTAGAGCGCTCCCTTAGCATGGGAGAGGGCTGGGGTTCAATTCCCCATATCTCCAGATCAATTTTTTCGCTAACTGAACATATTTTACTGTCATCGTGTCTTTATCTTCTAAATCTGGTAGTATCCATTGTATTCTGAAGATAAATTTTCTTGGGATAAATATCATCTAGCTTAACCAGAATTTCAAAATCGATCTAGTGTGAACCTCCGGCAAAACCTTTAAATTGGTTCTCAGACGACACAAATTTCAACTCAACTTCAAATTTGATTAAAGGTGCCATCATCGTTGAGATATCGAATGACTGACGGTAATCACTGGTTATCACTTCAATACGTGCTCAAGAGACACATCATTCAAGGTCAAGCATTGATGTACACGGATCTTCGAGAGCGAACATATGTGATGATGAACGACGAAATGGTTGTGGTACGCCGAAGAGGGCGATGTTAGTCGCAATTACACATCTACGATCTTCCTTTCATCATCGATCCTCCGTAGATTCTGCGATTTAGTTACAGTCTCAAAAATTCACTTTAAGCTTACTCCGATATTCAATTTATAGTTTTCTTTGAAGTATATTCAAAGAAAACTCAAAATCCTTCCAAAATGAAACGTCTTGACAACAATTTTCAATTTTTACCGAATATAACTCAACTCAATAGGTATCATTGCTTATAGGTGCCAACGATCATTTCTTGTGCATGCTTGTATTTTGATATTCATCAAGCGTAAACGCAAAGGCTTTAAGTTGCTGAATTTTTCCCAAATTCAGATTTTGAACTATATTGGCCAAGGGGCAATCGTGTCGCACGTATTCTTGAAGGTGGTCAAATCGGTGGCATAAACGGCTACATGCATTTGATTGATAATGTACTCATCTATGAGCCGGATCTGCGAGCTACAGCGTGTGCAATTGTGCCGTTTGATTATTTACTCATTGTATGTTTGATATTATTGTACTTCAACAATAATCACAATGACATGCTTCGAGCGTTACTTTATCTTGTGTATATAAGTGGATTAATATGATATTGGTTTGTGATGATCTGTACGCATTATGATATCGTCGTTTTCATATGGCACTTCAATGAAGTAAATCCTCTCGTAAAACTGAATGCTCAATAAAATGTAACTGCCTCTTCGATACAAATCATATGATCATGCAAACACATTGAACTTATCGAAAAAATTTGTTCATGGTAAGTGATTTGAATCGTTGACGATGCTAAAAAAATATGCTGATTGTGAGGTTTTCCAAATATGCTCTCAGAATCAATGTTGAGGAGATCGGACAACTTGAACTTGTAGAACTCTTTCGGGTTTTCAAAGTTCTACGCAATGTTTGACCATCCCTTACGGTCAAATTGACTTCCACGATGGCCGCCAATAATGGTGTTTTCCAAACTGAGCTGTCAATCGATATTGACAGGCGATCATTAATCCCTTAATATAATCCAAATCGATCGAAACAGCACATATTTTACGCTGAAACCGGTCAGTGACGATTCCTGAAGACATGATTGAACGTTATCACATCGAAATGAAGATGAGAGTGAAGTGTGAACACTATATTTTTCATTCACCATTCCTGTATCGTCACTTTCATTTTGGCAGATGAAAAAGACAAAAATTTTGATAGATTTGATTTGAACTGAATGGATATCCTCAATGTTCGATGCGTTTGTTTCTTTTGGCTGCGAGCGATTAACTTTCAAATCCTATCGAAATTTTTGCTGAATTCATTCATTGCACCGAAAAAAATAACGTGATGAATTGGATGATGACCAGAGCAGATCCGTTTTCACACTTCTTATGGTATATATCACATCAAAAGACGTCGTGAGAAGATCTTGATGGATATCGGGAGATTTGGAGAGTGAGAGAGATATCGCAAGATATAGAGAGTTATTGCGAGATTCAAATAGATAGTATGGGATATCGAGGGATAAGCTGGAATTTTTTCACGCGATGATAAGAATATTTCTGATTCTCGTAACCAGTCGGCAGCTTTTTTTCTAGGATTGATTGTTTCCAAAAATGAACTTGACAAACTGAAAATTTAATCCTATCAGTGATTAGATGAATGTTTACATATCTTATTTATTGCCGTCAATTCTTAATTCAGTGTTCAAGAGCCGTAATGATACAGATGGCAGTATAGATAGCGGCTGGTTTCGTCGACAATTAAGAACAACAAGACGAAGAGGAAACAGAAGAAAATTTGTTCAGAACAAGCAGTTTATTCGCTGATTCGAGACGAGCGAATCAAATCTTTGAAGTTTTCTCTTGTTGTCGTTTATTTTCTAGCATTTGCTTATTGACGCAATGAAATCGCTATTAAATTTTATTGGATCGTTGTTTTGTTTCGTTTCAATTTCGACTGTTCCGTGCAAATCGGTTGATGTGAAAGGGGTCAGTTGATGTAGATTTCATTTTTCTATTTCATTCTTCACATGTTATTCTTAAGTGCCTCAAACTATTCTAACAGGTCGACATATCGAAAAATATTTGAAATGGATATACTCGATAAGATTTTGGGATTAGCTATACTCATATTGACTGAGAAATATGTTTTCAAACCTCCTCCAACTAATACCCTTGCCAACAGGCGATATTCGATGTTCATCATGAACTGAGATGACCATTATTCAAATGGAAATTCTCTAGCATGAGCCCTATAGGTTTCTCAAATTCCGTTTCCTTCAATTGCAATATTTGTAATGACAATAAACTTTTCTGTGTTGAAATTGCAGGAGTTACGTAAGCATTTCGCCTACGATGATAAACAACTGAGTGAAGTTAGCGATTTACTGCTAAGGATGAAGGAATTGGCCCATCGGCAAACGTTTGGTGATCGACCGTTTTCACATGATGTAGATCAGATTCCTGTTGATTGATTGATTGATTGATTTTATTCTGAAGATTTCGTCTCCTTCTCAAATCCTTTTCAGATCAGAAATATTTGATTTCAACTTTGCAAATTTCTAAACTGGGAAGCCGAAAAATCGTAAACATATGACAACATTCAGTGGTTTAAGATCGAATTCACTTGGTCTTAGGCTGATACAAACATCCCAGTCTATACTTTTAAAATTTATCTTCACAGTCACGATTTCTGCTCAATCTCCGATCTTGCTTCCAATCAACAGCACTCAACAGCATTGTTCCAACCAAACAGTTGGCATTTCCAAAGTTGCATTTTGTCATTGAATAAAACCCAGTATTTGAATGCGACTTCAATTGTTGAGGAGTTCGACATCCAGTTGGGCGTGCAGAAGAATTAATAATTTAAGATAATCTGCTGTAAACGTAACTGGTTTGTTTCAGAGTGCTTCAGACAGTAAAAAAGATGTGACCATAAGTGTTGAGCAACCAAAAACTGCTAAAAAATTGACACCATACCTGTTTGAAGGTTAGTTGATCATCAAGCCAGGTCAAGCGATTCTTCCAATGACAAAGATCTTTATAATATAATAGCGATTTATTTCAAAATATTCATTCTTAGTTGGTATATCGAAGTTTCAAAACTTGTAAATGACTAGAAAATGTTATTTAAGGTGACATATTGCTGTCAACGAAACAAGCTGAATCTATACTGGAGAATTTGCAAAAAAGACCAGCAAAACGACGCAGGAAAGCCAAAAAGAAGCAACCGGATAGGCCTCGACGAAGTTTCAGCAGTGACCCGGACGCAAAATGGGCTGACTTCCCGATCAAGTATCGTTTCCATGAATCACTTGGTAAATCAGCTCACCCATAGTTGTTTTGTGGTCATTACTGGTCGAATTTTGTTCTGAACCATTAGTTCATAAAGAATTCGTCGATATGAGCACCTAAAAACGGCAGATTTCAGCCGTTTTTCAAATAAGTCAAATAGTGAAGGCGATTGAATATTGGCAGTCGCATACGTGTGTCACATTCCAAAATGATAACAAGGTAACGGACGATGACGATTTCATTGAGTTCTTTAAAGGAGAGGGGTAAGTTTTTTTTTCAAATGTTGGCAATATAACTTGAATTTCTTTCCGCATCTTGTATAAATCTCCGGTCTGCTCTCAAAAACTGAAGATGATGATCTTTTCATAATAGAATTTGTTCTTGACATTCTCATAGATTGAAGAAATATATCAAATTCCTGTTCATAAAACTTGAAGATTTAGCAGCGTCTCTCTTTGTAAATAATTTATCAGTTTGGAAATTGCAAGAAAAATACTGAATCAGCTTAAATTGTTTGTGCGGACTCGTTACTGATTGATCCATAAATGATTGCCCAGCCAAAGGGTTGATCCATAAGGCTTTTAGGTGTTATTCAATGATTGGACGTTTCGGCGGTCGTCAAGGTGTTTCCATCGGTGACGGTTGTGAACGGGTATGCAGTTCTAGGCATCAAATCATATCCAGTGATTCTATCAGTTTCAACTCTCTTAACAACCCAATTCAAACATATTTATTTGCCTCGGAAATCTTACTAAATACTGAAAAATGAAAAAGTTATTGCCACGCAATTCTGAAAATCTAATATTTCTGTGTATCATGAACGTGCAATTCTCATCCTTCCAAATTACACATTTCGCTTCCAAAACTTGAATGAGCCGGAGCCAATGCACTGCAAAGTACAGCATCGACTTCAAACATCAACAGATTAACTGATCGATCAAAACTGATCAAGAATTGATCGCCATTATTTCGAACGAGAATTTCTGTTGCTTTAAGAGTTGTTCTGTCACGCAAGTGCATACCAATGAGAATGCCTTCACTCCATTCCAGTTATTGGCACTGGAATGTTTCAAAGAAACAGATTTCTATTGAAATTCATATAGTTGTTTTTGAAAGATCAGATGCATCCGTTTGCGATACAATCCATCAATCAGGGCACCACTATTCAATCTTTGGGATTGCATTGAATACAACGTTTTTTAACATGACATTGATGAAGTTTAGCGAATGATTGTTTAGGGAATATTTCTTCACGAGTGAATATTTATTGAGAAGAGAAAGGAGTTCACTTTCAGGTCGGTACAATAGAGCATGAAGTGGGTCATGCGTTGGGCTTATGGCATGAGCAATCTCGTCCTGACGCTGGCGATTATGTGGAAGTGTTGAAGGCATTCATTTTGCCGTCGTACGTTAGCGATTTTCTGGAGAGGGGTAAAGATGAAATCGATACGCTTGGTATACCCTATGATCTTGGTTCCGTGATGCACTATGGTTCGACAGCATTCAGTGCTGATCAAAAGAGTAAAACTTTGTTGACAAGGTGAGTGAGACGGGACGGGTTGATAACATCGAGTAGTGCTTGTGCTGAGATTGATACTCATGTAAAACTCAGATGCTGGCTTGCAAAATTTCACTCTTTTGAAAGAGAATCATTCAAACTTCATAAGAACAAAAGGATTACGGAATGAAAGGTTGATTGAAAAAGTTTGATTTCATCTTTGAATTTAGATGAATTTCACGACGTGATACTGGCGATTAAAGTCGTAGAGCAGTTTTGTGGGGCATGATTATGCTATTCATTGAAATCATATCTGCCTGGTTCCCAGATTATAGACCATAGGAGTTATCTCTCGATCGTATTCGTAAAAAAATCCACAGAAATCGATAATAAAGAAGTAAAAAAGCAGTTGAATGATCATGTGTGATCTGCGGAATGATCAAGTGAATTTACGAAAATTTTAGAGATCCATTCTACCAAACAACGATTGGACAACGTGAGGAATTATCATTTTTTGATGTGAAGATTATTAACGAAGCATACTGCAAAGGTATTCATTCCATCGCATAATTCCACACTAGGACATTTCATAATTCTATCAAATTTTCACTTGTGTCATGAAGCAACCACATTAGACGGTTATCATTGATCTTCACATTATTGATAGCAACAATGATCACCATTGAAGCACTAATGATATGATCAGTTTCAGATAAGTGCAAGGGTAAGAACAAATGCAAAAATGGTGGCTACATGAATCCGAGCAATTGCTTGAAATGCCTTTGTCCGACTGGTTTTGGTGGTGAAACTTGTGAGAAGAATGAAAAATCGCTCGGTGAGTCAAAATTGATTCTGAATGTGTTCTCATGGAAAATCGCATATGCCTTTCATAGGTTTTCACATCTGCAATGGATTCGCACATTTCTCACCATTTACTCGTCACAATTGCCCCAAATGACCCGTGATGAATCACTGAATTTTCATCTCTGACGGCAATATAAATTTGTTGAATACTGATTGCAGAAGCCGATTGTGGTGGAGTGTTGAAAGCGAACGGGCGATTGGCAAACGATAGAATCACCGGGCTATCCCGATCCGGGTTATGAGATTGGACAAAAATGCAGTTGGCTAATCCAAACTGATAAAGGTTTAACGCGCTCTATGTACTGTCCATTTTGGGGAAAATTTTCGAGGACTACAAACGAATTCGCTTGTTCTCTGAAGTTACTTCACAATTAATCTCATATTAAGATCCAGATGTATTGCAATATTACTGCTCATTGTCAGCTTTGAGATTTGATTCAGAGAAGTTTTCTGATTGTGGATTTGCGAGAATGGTAAAAGTGATTTAAAGCAAAAATTTGATCATGAATTCAAAGTGTTCAAAGTGAAGCATTCTCATGTGCAATAACCCTTTTAAAAAATCAATATCAGATAAACGAATTGAAATGGAATTCGTCGAAGATTTCGATATATTTTGTGCGATAACTTGCGTTGATTACGTCGAATGGAAGATAGGAAAGGATCTACAGGAATACTGGTTTCAGGTTAGTTTACGTGATGCAATTTTGAATGAGGCATTTCAGTGAAAGTTTTGCTCCTCATTCGAATTTCTTCAGTATCGATGGTGATTTCAGCCTGAATGAACAGTCAATCGTTTGACAGCTTAAGAAGTATTCTGAGATTATCAAAGTTGCAGATTCTGTTGCCCTGAGCATCCCAAACAAACGGTCGTGTCAGCACTCAATCAAGCAATCGTAATCTTTCGAGCGACACTCGGCGAGGGTGCTGGCTTCAAGTTACGTTTCCGAGAAAGTCGGTTCAACATTCCTCTTTATCTTCACTACCTGGCATCCATATTATCGATCTGATCCTTTTTTAACCACTGTTTGCTTCTTATCATCATTCGTTGAATTTAATTTATCCTATTGAAATATTCCATCATTTTTATATCAAATTTATAATCAGTCTATACTAAATCATTCGAAGCTCAGCTGATTTTAGCATCAAAACCCGCACGTAAGATAGCTGCAACACCAAAACGAACAACGACAGGTATTCCTTATCAAATTCACTCAAATGCAATTACCGATATGATACTTTCTCGTTTCTTTGATCCATTTGAAAGATCAACAATGCACACAAAATACTGACCCAGAAATTACTGTTGATGAAGAGAAAAATTTAAATTAAAATCTTTCGAGAAATGACATTGCGCGAATGATTCTCTGATATCCAGTTATGCGAGTTGAATCTGATAAATTATGATTTGTTAATTTTTATGAATCAGTGAACAGCATCTTCATGAGTGTTGTTGTGTTAATGAGATGCGCAATGAAATTTCCGAGCCTATTTCGTAAATTTCAATCTCGTTTTGTTGTGTTCCAGTTCCACCAACAACCGTGGCTGGTAGCAACATATGGGCTGATTGGGGCACATGGTCGGAGTGCTCGAAACCGTGTGGTGGTTGTGGTATACAGTCGAGAATTCGAATATGCAAAACTGCTGAATGCATGTCCGTTTATGCACTTGTTGCTTCAACTTGCATTTTAACCATTATCACTCTCCATTTCAACAACATTCAATTCGTAATTGCTACGATAAGATTCACTGAATTTATGCTTTTCTTATACGATTATTTATGGTTTTTTTGTGTTATTTCAGAGGAAAAAATCAAGAATTTCAATCGTGTAATCTTCACGTTTGTAAAGTTGATCCAAAGTGTGCGAAACTCAAACAACGTCTGCGACAATGCGCCGACAAACCTGGTTGCAAAGGGTGCGATTCTCATTTCATTCTTCTTCTTCGTCTTCAAAAGTTTCTTCTCTCCTTTGTCGACTTTCTAACGACGATTGAATTTTTCTCTTGTTGAGGAGATCGCATTTCTGAAAAATATTTACAAAGACATTAGAATCTGAATTCAGAATCGATGAAAACATTCGGAAAGATTTCAGTGTGTTGGATAAAGAAGCCGCAGAATGCACTCAACCAAGCTGCTGCCCACCGTTCTATGAGGTCAAAGGAAAATGTCAAAGCGATGAACCGGTATTGGGTCGGCGATGATTAATGATAGCGTAATGCAATGAGAAATCGATTGGAAAGATCAAAATTTATTTATTTCATTGAAGAATTAAACCCATTTATATACAAATTATGAATGATAATAACGAAATATCACATTATTTTCTTTGAATCACCTAACGGATTATCTGTTGAACTGATGATTTCTGAGCACATAACAACATGAGTAGGGCTGATCAGCTGCACGAGTGCTCATCAAATTCGTTGCTGAAGTATTCCGAAATGTTTCAGAAGTGTTACAAAAAACTACTATCACTGTTTATATCACTTATCACGAATTGTTCCCTTGCTGCGGAAAACAATTTCCTGAACTTTCATCCATGGCACATCCATGGCAATTCGAAAGTTTGACACATGACCCAAAAATTAAAACTTCGAATAAAGAACCCGAATTCACATAACAGTAATAAATGAAGAAAATAACAAGAAAAACAACACACAACAACAAGAAAGAAATAAAAAATCAATCAATATAAAACCAAATTGCAACAAATTCCCTCTTTGAAAAGTTTCAAAAATATAAAAATCATCACATCGACACCCTTCTTGAAAATGCATCTGAAGTTTCACGAAGAACTCAAACGCAAATAGGCCAGAGTTATGCTACAACCTGGCTTGTGACTAACCTCAACTCATTACTTCTTATGAGCTCTTCATCTTCTCTTTAAATGTCAAACATTTGCAATGTAACGATGGATCAATGGAGCAGTACCCTTTCCATAAGAAATCCACAAATACGAAAACAATCCCAATCGCCACAGAAACCGATGTTAACATCAGCGGAATATATTCAAAACGTGATCCCAGTATGAGCTGAAATTAGCGAATGCTTTTTGGGTATTTCCACAGCAAACCTCACTTTCTATCAATTCAACTTCATTGCTTCTATCCTTTCGTAGAGCACATTCCAGTGAGAGCTGCCACTCTTGAACATAAGCAATGATATAAAATATCGTTCATAAAATAAACCAGTCTTACATTATGCACGAGAAGACAGTAGCACTGAATGACAAACACGAACACCAGATAGAGTTTTTGCCATATATTCATCATTGACGACGCTGCTGATTTCACTTTACAGCAATAATTTGCTATACAAATTGCAAATAAATGATAAAAGATCATCAGAGTCACCTGGAATTACAATGCTATAAAGAAGAAACGCAAATGTTAATAATAACATCTCGTTAACGTCCGTTTCTTTTTGTGAAGTCAACATCCGTTTCTGTGAAGCTTTAATAAATTTTATGAAAGCTCTTCGAGCTGACTTTTGGAGTCGTCTCAACAGTACAGATCACTTGAACGAGCACAGTCCTTATTAATATCAACAAATGAAAATTATCCACCACAAGAGGAATAACTGCAAGCCAAAACATACTTTCAGAATACTCTCGAATGGAGTGAAGAAAAGTGGGAATATTGAAATATTCGCTATTGTTGACAGCACAATGAATGATGGAAGAAAACGATGATCCTGTAAATGTTCTCTCTCGAATAGTCCGGATTGAAGACCAATCGACCTTTTTCAAAATAAATTTCAAATCAAAAAAATCAACCTTATCAAAAACAATTCATTGAAATTAAACTGATATCATAAGGATTATCTCCGTGAAGTATTATTTTGCTCATTTCTTCTGATGACCACCTACTGACGGTTTGTTTCCCCGCTTCGACGGGGGCCTTACGGTTATAGCCAGCACTATCGTGTGTATTTGATCACTATCAATCATCAAAAATCATCGCATCAAAATCCGCAACAAACCAAAACAGCGAGGATTGTGTATGGTATGGTGATCAGTAGGATGGCTTTCTCGTGAACATGATAACCAGCCAAGAAGAATGCAAATGCTGAGTGTGTTAGCAGCAATATGAAAGTGTTTGGATCACGAAATCGTCGTCGTTGCTTCATTAGAATACATATCGATGGACTTAACAAGCATAATATCACAACAAGGGTTATGCGAGCACTTATTGAAGGCAATACACTATGCGGATATTCCTAAAATTGTTTATCAGTTTATCGATATATATTTCGATATAACATCTCTATTTCAAAATGCGAATTGTGTGATTATTTGGATGTGTAAACCTTCCAAGATGCTCACTGAATTCTGTCATCATCTCAGACTTTTTCAGTGATATCCAATTGAAAGTTTGAAAATTTCAATCAGTCTACCAATCCCGGTATGTGATTTTGAAACAGCCAAAAACGTTGACTTAATCGGATAAAGACACATTTAAACCATAGAACGAAACCTGAACAAGGCCTGATGTGTATAGTGGAGGATTGATCGCAGCTGATAATTTACTGAATCGTTTCAATAGATTATAAAGAATTAAATCAATGAAATTATACAATGCCCACAAATTCGGTGCCCAATAGGCATGTGTCAAACCACGTTGGAACGGGAACAATCTTGAGATAATTTGCGAGCACAATTCCATGCCACCAACCCATAAGAATGGCCCTAAAGTTATCAGTTTCCTTATCCATATCTGTCGTCGCATAATCACAAGAAAGACTCCGACCAATCTGTCTCATAAAACGTTAAGGCCAACAGACAATAAACTGAGACCTGCGAGATTCACATATCCCATTGAGTTTCTTCACGAATGCGGATATATTCTGAGGCAATGGTCTACAAACAAATCAAAAATATCACGTATCTAACGTGAGTAATCAAAAAAGCGAACAAAATAACTGAAAACTGACCAAATGACACTAAAAATGGAATGCTTATCGAGAATGCTAATTTCGCACATCGCGAAATAACTGACCGACCAAGTGTCTTCAAAAGATAAGCAGACGAATAGATTAAGACATATGCAAATGCATAATACAAATAGATATGTTTCATATTCAACAATATGCAATACATAAAAGCCGCCTGAAAAACGAACTCTTCAAAATTCCAAAGCATGAAATACATTTGAAACAAAAGTTATTGAATAAGCAATGTTTGGAAATAAATTTTCCAAATGTCCCCGGAATCGTTCTATAAATCTTTCACAAGAAACATCTCCACAAGAACTGCACCACTTAACGAAACCAACCAAGAGAAAGCGTTCTTGAAGAGCCAAACTGATTGAAAGTAGAAGAACTGTTGTCAGCAATGAATTGTATTGAAAGTGAATATTATCAATCAAAATCAACGTGATATTCGCAATCAACAACAGGAATAAACCCATTGCACAGTGTTTCGAACGATCACCTTTGAAGCGTATCGAATGCACTGTATTCGCGAGAAAACCACATGAAATTATCTGAATTCAATGATGCATTCATAATTTGAGAAGTAATAATTTTTCAATTCGTAGATAAGGGTCAAACAAATTGTGCTGTTAGCACTGCATCCACTGTTTTTTCACCAGTAAAATTTTACAGGCTGAAATTCAACGAAACAATGAATTAAAGATAAACAAACTTACATAAAATAGATCACAAACAATGACACTGAATCGATGAAAATAGAGTAGCTCTTTGGAGAAATATGCCTCTTTTTGAATGATTAATGCAGACGGTACGACACGATTGGCCACCTGAAAAAGAACTATTAATATGCAATGACCAATGAAACATTTTGAAACTATAACAATAATAATAGTCATACGACTTCAATCATAATGCATTAAACGAACTTGAAAGACACTCACCATGCCCAACAACAATTCGAAATACGCAAATAAAGGGGGATAATCAAGGGTCCATTCCGAGGTGTTTTCGTAATACCACACTTTCATCGGTAAATTATGTGTTATTGCCATCCAATTACGATGTACCTTAAATTTTAGCACTTCAATACAGTTCAAATTTCAGCTTTAACATTAAGCAAAATTAATGATGGTCTAAAGAAAACGAATGCAGCGATGAAAATGATTAAGAGTGATTAATTGAAAAAATTTTTGAAGTTAGGAAGGTCGTTAATTAGAATCATTTCTAATGTTAACCTGAATAGTACACAAACCTCAAAATCTGTGCTGTGGTACATGGGCACAACGAGAGTTTTCAACGTCAAAATAAACGACGAGGAAATCCAAAACGACCACGTACGGAATATATTCCATTCTCTAGATGGCTCAGTTTGTGCGGATTTCTTCAGTTTCTGCGGGGCCATCTCGCTGACATTCACTCAGCAGATGTGAACTCTGCAAGAAGCAACTCGAATATCACTAGAGAATTCATCCGAAAAATAATTATTTGATTTAAGTGTTAGCCTGAATCATTTCCGGTAATTATTTCAAATTTTCAATAAGTGAGGAATCAGTTGAATTCAGAAAATATTTTTCAAATCTGAACACAATGCGAACCGTCATGAACGCTCAGCATTCCAGATGAAACATAAGAGTTTAAATGGGTGAATGCTGTAACTTTATTTTATTCATCACATTCAAGAAGTTCTTGATGTTATGACTTGATGAGTGTGATTCTAAAAAACGGGAACGGAATCTCCATCTGATAGCAGAGGAAGACGATTGAATCATCTGGAGCCGAGAAGCTTTCAGCAAAATGCACGAACTGGCTCCCCACAATCTCCTTAGGATTTCCAGTGCATATGAGGTTATATATCCGTATCGCTAGTCTGTGAAATGATTTCATCATCCCGGAATTTTGGTAACCTTTGAATGAAAAATTCGAAAAATGCAGAAAAAGATGTCCCTATTGACCTTATTGATAAAGGATTCGATCTGTCGTACATCAATTCAGACTAGTCAATTTCTAACATCCCTTTCCTACGAAGGCTGATCTGAGAGATAAATCAAAGATTTCCTAAGAAAGACTAAAGATTTAAGACAAATGGAGATTGAATAAGCGAAAACTTTAGGACCTTACACATCAAAACAACACATCTCAAAATCGACTTCATATATCCATTGTCTGGCCAACATTCATAACTATTTGTCAGAGGCACAAAATCTATTGTTTGCACCTGACGAACGAAGTGATAAGTTGAAATAAGTATGTGATGAAGAAAGATCTCGTTTGTTTATCGTTTGCTTCTTTCTTATCGAATCGAGTTCATCGAAAACATCAACGAGCACCTACGTATGTCCCTTCTTTAAAACTATGCATTATTATTATTATGAGCTTCAAACGTTTTTAACTGTTGATGGGTCGGCACTCTTTAAGATCACTAAAAATTGCTGTTATCATCGCATCGATTACAAATTTCCATTAGGAACAGATGAACGAAGGAAGCGTTTAAGTGCACATTCAAAAACACATCCAAACCTTTGAGAAGTAACATTTAAGTGCCTACTGCAAAATACACCTTTCAAATTCCATTGCGTCAATTTTTCATCTTATTTCCAGTGAATCGTTAGCTTAATTGCTTTGAATCAATTCATCTGAATTACTTAATTCCGGACTTTTTTTTAAGTACCTCGCATACTCACCTCTTGATCACCTCTTTAGATCATTAACAAAACAAATATTATTTGTTTTCGGTCGACCGTAAACTGTCTCAGTTATCACGTACTTCAAGCAAGCCTCTCCAGATAGAAACCTAACCAATATCAGATATCCGTCTAAAAAGTAACGCATAAACGTATCAATTACGAGTGTAAGCAAGCAGCATCCAACTCCGAGTCTCTGTTCATTCATCCGTTTAATCAGGTGTTCATTTGAAGAAGCAAGTGATATTTGAAGTAAGCAGTCATCATCATCATCATCATCTTGAGCGCTATATTTTCAACTTAGTCAGTCTCGAACAACGCATTCTGTCAGAATGTTTGCTTAAGATTTTCACAAGATTTATTTACAGCACTTGTTGAACGGATATAATATATGCGTCTTCAAAGGTTATAAATGTGTTCTTCACAATTCGGCAATATTTTATCAACGATAACATCTGCGCATCCAGATCATTCAGTGGCGACGATCATTTATTCACTGCGAATGATGAAGTCTTAAAATTAAACATTCCTCTGGATTATCGTTATTCAAGAAAAAGAGGCTAACTCCAAACCTACATTACAGTTAAGATGCGAATCCCATTTGAGAACCAATTTATGATCCATTCGATCAGTATTCTTCACCTCATTAGAGTTCAATTCATAGTGATTTACGATGATGGCGTTGAGCTCATTCTTTTTCTCGTTTGCAAGTGAATAATTACCCTCGAATAGCTGCTGCCTGGCCACACGAGCCACATCTTACTTGTTTCAGTCTGTAATTTTTCATCAGTCGAAATATACCGTACCGTATAGGTGTGAGAAGTGAACTAGCAAAAAAGTTTACTTGTGGAAGGAAGTCATCAAATGTGGCCTTTTTTTCCTCAATTTCATTTGACCATTTGAATAGATCTAAACTAGAAATGGAAAATGATCTTTGGAAAAACTTTGTGCCAACGAACATTAATGGAAATTCGATGTTTATTTTTACGTTTGAAATGTATTCTTCAAACGAAGTTTTGAAATATAAAACCAAAAAAGATTTTGAAATTAATGTAATGTTTATTTTTGAGAAATGTTTATTTTTTTTCCCGAAAAACTTTTCTGCTCCGTAAATGTGCGTGAAAATTGGTGCGTGTAGCACATTGAAATGAATTTGTTTATGTGGATACCGATTGTGAGGTGACTACTGGACTATCTTGCGATGAATTGCGAGTTGTGATTGTTGTGCATTTGAGACTGACTGAATGAGAATCGTGCGTTCTTCGCTGATCATACATTCAAAAATCGCTCATTTGATTTCGTTTGTATGCACCTTTTGTATTTTTCCATTTGCATTCGATTCATTTTGCGTTTTCAGAAAATGAATTCACATTGGTGTAAAGTCGCATTCAAGTTGAAAATTTCATACTGAGTAAATATTTTACATTTATGTATTTTAAACTTTTTGCTACCGTTCAGCGCCATTATAAGGAACGAACGACTCATTCGAGTGGAAAGTTAAGAAATGGCAAAAGTACTGATTTGATTTGAAATGAGATGTGGAACGCGACGTGATCGATCGCTCTTTTATGATCTATCTCATTGACCGTCCTCATCTCAGTCATTGACTGATGTTTCTTTTTTGGATCATAGGCATAAATGTGTTTTGTGTTAGTTCGGCTTCAATTGTTTTGCTAATCGTAAGCCACTAAATGGCACCACTAACAGTAGCAACACATCTTCTTCATTCTATAAGCCAGTGTCCCGTTGGAACGTTCCCATCAATTTCTCATTCACATCTTTTTTTTTTGTTTCTGAATCACTTAACAAACCAAAAAAAATACAACATCTTCATATCTAATCGTACTTTTTTGGCTGCTTTTTTTGCATTCATTCACGCTTATATTACCAATTCATTTGCACTTCCAATAGACACGCATTCTAGATCTGGTAGAACACCCTAACAAGCCCGTATTGAACATTTCTGTACGATTCATCCGAAATGTTACATTTTGCTGGCTCCACTTCCTGAATGCCAGAAAAAATGTGCTGAAAAAACATTGTTAATAATGTATAACCCGCATAAAAACGAAAAATTTCAGCGATCCGTTTCTCAGATATCTCTTCAAAAAAAATCGACAAATCGTTTTTTCCGTGCTCATTTTATTATTTTTGCTTCCGCTGTCTTTAAGAATGTTTCCAATGTCTATAAGAGTGCACAAAAATGCCTATAAGATTTGTTCGAATGTCTGCCCCATAAGATTTGCCTTATACGATTAAGTGATGATCGATTGAAATAGTTGATCATATCATTGAATACGGAAAAAATGGCTGCGATTTTCATCTTGAAAGTGAAAAATTGCAATTGCAATATTTATTATAAGATTTGAAGAAGATCGTATTGAAAAGTGATCATCGCGCTGAAGCACGAATTTGATAAATGATTTGTTTGTTCAGCAGATGAAGAGGAGGACAACAGGTAAAGCATCGAAATGAATTTGAATAGCAAAAGTCATAAATTATAATCCGAATACAATGTTTGTTCAATTAAAATCAATCACTGCCAAATGTGTTGAATATCACACACCGATCATCTTCACCACCATTAACAACAAAAAACACTTACCTTTGCGATTTTTTCGCCGGCTTCCATTGATCCGCGTTGATCAAAACTGATAATAATCGTTCTTACCTGAACACCTGTTTTGAATCAATCCAGTGAATGTAAGTGTTTATGTGTTAAGGCCTTTATGTTTGTGTGTTTGTGCGTGTCCAAAAAGAATTTAGTTTTAGAAGTTTTATTATCACTGGATGTATGTATGTACAATATGAAGAAGCATTTGTTTCGTCTCGCTTCATTAATCTTATCGGTCATTAATCATTGTTTTTGTTTCATTTCACTTCACATCGTTCTCACAATCTTGACATCTTTGAAATTTGATAGAGTTGGTGCTAGAGTTCACGATAGAGGGCACCGGGCGCCACCATCAAATCACACTCGGTTCCGGCTGCTGCTACTGCTGTTTTTGATCGATATGAAATGCTACTGCATTTCACGGTCTTACATTCACTGTCACTGTCCATACCAAAGGTATTTCTATTCCAGTCAAGCTGTTCCTGTTCTGTTCCAAGGAGCAGAACAGAACAGCTCCAGAAAAAAGAATGCGATGAACGGAACAGAACAGAACAGAATAGAACAGCCCAAAGGCAGAATAGAACAACAGTTTGCCAAAAGCGTGGAACAGAAACATCGTTCGTTCCTCCATTCAAAACAACGACAATTATCTGTTTGCAAATCTTTCTTCACAGAAATGCCCACTAGATTCACACTGCAAAAAAAAGAAGAAGATAAATTTTGCCATATCTAAGTCGGCAGCTAAAAGAAATCCGACAAAATATACGATAGGATGATTCACGAAAGTAAAATGATTTGTCAAGCGGAGATATTGCCGGATAAGATTTATAACATTTGGATGCTTATCGAGACGTTTTTGCGATGTGACTTGATTCACTCATTGGATTAAATATGCACAAGCATCTGGAATGAGTGCATGTGTTGGTGTTGTTGTTGTTGCTGTGTTGCCGTCGTTATTCGCAGTCCAATAATCCCTCAAAAAAAGTTTTCATTAGTAATTTCTACAAGCCGAATGAAGCGTTTTAAAGTGGATTTTGGCTTGTTTTTTCACACACTTTTCTTTGAATGCCTTTTTTAAGTGTGTGTGTGCATTCGGAATGATCAACGGAAATATTTTAGCAGGACGTCGGTCGTTAATGTGATCCAGTTATGATAACAGCCAACGCATAAACAGCTATTAATGCTAAAAACATTTGTAAATGTATTTCTTCGTATACACTTTCTTGCATATGAACGGAACGGAACGGGACGGGACGTCGTCCATTATATTTCCTTCATTCATTCAATCCAATTTCACTCACCCTTTCGATAGTGCAACGAATAAAAAGCTGGTTGGAAGCATTGCAGATAGATAAATGTTGATATCTATCTGTCTGATGGATATAGAACATCTAGCAACTACTACTCGCTAACAACTCATCAATCTGAATTTCAGTCGGTTTTTTTTGTTGCTATACATCACACGCACTTATACGTACACTCACATATTATACGATTATAATACACACGTTCGTTCGTATGTCATTCAAAATATATCTTTTAAAATCTTCGAACATTCATATCAGTTATATATGTGCACTTCAGTGTTCTTAGCTTCTCCAATTTACAACTTCACTTATACGCCAACAGCTATACGCATCAACACAGACAAAACAATAACAATTTTAATAACAACAGCAATAATATTAATAATAACACAACAAAGAGAATACTCTGCAAAAATTTTCGATTGTCTTCAGCTAAAATTATGCGAGTGGAAGAATTCGAGTGGTAAGTCAGTGCGGTTTGACTTTATTCCCAGCTATCCATCTAGGAAATTAAAAACAGCTGTCCACACTCGAAAAAGACAGATACAGATGGTTCATTCTTTTCTCAGTTCTTCATCCAGTCATTTTTTGGACGATAAACTCTCCGACATGATGACCGTTTGTCCAATTCGTTTAGCATAATTCGTTAATCAAGCAGCAGATCGTACTTGATTGCAAATGATCTATTGGGCGCCAGTTAAGAGTGATCGTTTCTTTATAGTTCATGAATGCATTGTTTTTGGAATTTCATAGTAATCTTGATTGATTAAGAAGATGAATTATTTGAGAAAACTGCTCAATTGAGTATCACTATCACCATCATCAAATGAACCGGCATCAAAGATGAAGACCGATGGGCGTGTAGCATTATTGCTAAACAATTCTTTGCAAACTGTGGATCGTCGGTGTTGATCTCGTTCGCTTGCTGCACTTCACGGTTTCTTGCCCTGAATCAGTGGCACAAATCTTGTGAGAACATTCATTGCCAACTGTGAGCCAATTCCCATCACAATTCCATCCACAGTTCCGATTATTTTTACCATTCCGTCAGTTCGTTTACTACTTGACAAATTCCGATTATTCATAAACGTCAAAATCACCACACACACACACTTTCCGCCGCTTTATTGTCATTTTATTCACCGCTGTGCAGATCGGTATTTTCAGTGAATCGGCATTTTTCAGTGAAACTTTCCATTCAAGGTCATAAACTACTCAGCAACTTCGTCGATTCAACGGAGGTTGAACGCATTCAATAAAGATTTTTGAAATCACCCCTACATTCGAGATTAGGTAACACTTCTTGAGAGATGATCATCGCATCTTACTTACAAACACTTGCATCGATGAGATGCTCAGTAAACAATGAGAGCCAATCTGTTTTCAATTTGACTAGCAATTTCATTTGTAAGTAGCTTAATCACTTCTTTGCGTTGTTTGTTGCAATTTCTTCCTCATTCACATTCTTTTTCTGCTCATACGAACAAAAAAAAACGGATTGAATTGACTGGTAGATGAAAATGAAACTTGCAAAATTGCATTCTGTTTGAGTTGAGATTGCTTCGATTGGAAATCAGCTTATCTCAAGAGGCAATAAAGCAATCGAAAGTAAATTTATCGGAGTCCTGACGAAACTGTCCGATTGTCCATCATGTTTAAGACAGTAATCGTGTGTTGGCATTTGAAGACAATGAAAGAATTTCGTTTAGAATACGTTTCGTTCGATTGCGCTCAGTTATAAAAATGCACTCAGTGGCGTTTAATGCTGCTTGTCGAGCTTGGCTGATTTTACATTCTGAACGAACAGCAGAACCGTTCGTTCTCTATTGTTAATACAGAACTCAAACAAATCTGAATTGTTCAACAACGCTTTTTCTGTTGATACATCGACTCAGTCAGTATCTGTGAACATCCCATCCAGCTTGCTTGCTACCGTTTCAACCATTAATCTCTATTTGTCCATTGATCTATAGACTATCAACTTGTTTTGTTCACTCGTTCAATCGCCATTAATTTTGATTTCAACCAACTATCAAATTCACTTCAGTCGACCACCAACATCTAGCAGCTATCAAACTCTTCAGCTATCAAAAATTCAATAATGCCACCAAAATCCCAGCCACCAGGATTGCAGGTTGATTCTTTGTAAAATAGACCAAGATTTTCATTTCGTCCAATAAAAAATTTCAAACGCCCCAACAGAAACTCCTTTGGTTTATCAAGTTTTCAGTAATTTTTCAATAAATCAATCATTTGCCATACAGTGTGATCATATATGAATGCGATTCTACCGTTGTTGTTGTTGTTGATGATCAGTCGGAATTCCCGCTGATGTCATAGACGCTTTGTGGAACGAAGAGTACCTTTTGCATTTTTGATCAGTACCTTATCGTTGATAACATACGAGCGGCAAAACTCCCTGATATCTGATAATCATTTGGTAATGCGGATCGACTAGCTTACCTTTGCAACAAAAATGGCTTACCTCTCCAAAATATTTCTGAAATAAATTAACGCAACAACAACAAAAAAAACGAAAAACAATTGAGCATTGATGCATTCCGCTGATAAATGATAAATTATTCGCATGGTTTCACTATGTAACCGCTTATTCACTCACTAAGCCTAAGCGCAGAACACGAAGCATTTACAATCAAGTAGCAATTTATGAAATCATATTGTAGTAGTATTAGTGCAGCATTTTATTACTGTTGATAACATGGCATTTATTCCAGCAATAAATTTTTGGTTTTGTTCTGTTGATTAATGATTGAGTGGTATCGCAAACGAACACGACGACCCACAGTTGAGCGCTTAACAAAGTTGTTTTTGTTGGTGTTGGTGTACGCGAGACGATAAATTTCATTCACATAAAACTCGCATCATTTGCATTCCTTTCATCATATTCAAAAATCAGTATCTTAATCGTAGTGACTCGAACGCAATTGAATGATATCAAAATTATGTGTGTGTGTGTGTGTTTGATTTGGTGTATTCATGAGAACTTGATTGCTTTCGTAAGAAAATTTGGAAGGTCTGTTCGTCGTGAAAGTGCGTGTTCCCAATACAATTTTAAAAAGGCTCCTTTCCAACATCGTGTCTACTCATATAAGCTCTTTAGTATAATCTACTTATGTAAATTATTCACATCGAACTATGTACAGCATTCGTTCAGTTTCAGTCAGTCAGTCATTGATGCGTGATTTTGAGGCAGTATTTGCACACCATCCTGCAAATTCAATGCTTCCAAATGATTGATGTTCAGCAGTAAGAAGTTGTGATGATGCATCTTTGTCGTATTGTGCAGAACGTTAATCGCTTTAGTTCGATTATCATTTATCACACGTTCAGTGCCATTTTTACGTGGTTGTTGGAATATTTAAGTGACAGTCGTTTGCGTTCTCATTGAGCAGCTAAGAAGGACGTAGCAACATCTTTCGACTAATACTTGGAAAAACACACCAATATGAATTCATTTTATCAGTGCTTTTATCAGTGAGCTATAAATGAGCTATCAATTAGGGTTCTGTTCTACTTTGCAAGTGCTGAATTGTCGAAAAAATCGCTTCAGCAGCAACAGCAGCACAATCTATCTTTGGGAATGCTTATCAAGCTACCAGAAATTTTTCAGCTGCTTATGATCATGATTTGGTTAAACTAATTGGTTGAATTGGTTGAAGTAATACTGCTCATTGATATTGCTGTTGTTCACATATCAACGCAGCACTGAAAAACTACCACATTGTTTCTCAGTCATGTTTTCATATGTGCTACTCATAAATCATGCAGTTCATTTGCCCTCAATTCGGTGAAAAATCAAATATGCACTCATTTTTTGGAATCAATCACTGCCATGAAAAAACGGGTTTTTTTGGAGAACCGTGACATTTTTTGAGAACCGTGACATTTTTTGAGAACTGTGACATTTTTTGAGAACCGTGACATTTTTTGAGAACCGTGACATTTTTTGAGAACCGTGACATTTTTTGAGAACTGTGACATTTTTTGTTCCAGAAAGATAAGAACTTTCCAAAGTGTTCATTGTGATGATGATCTATCTAGCTGATGTCGATCGACGTAATATGTGTCGTGCCATTCACCTTGGTGAACAGTCACATTACGGAGTGCATATTTATGGCTACTGATCATGCTATCGCTTCACTATCACTGCACCCTATCGTTTACTACTGATAAAGTTATCAGCGGACTGTGTGACGGTCATTGGGTGTGACGATCATGCGAATGAAATATCAAATTATGAAAGCTTTTCAGGAAAAAATTTCAAGAAAAAAGCAAAGTATAAACAAGAGGCAAACAAAACAAAACAAAAGACTTCTATCTGTTGACTGCTAATTTTTGTTCATGATTTAATCTTGTCAGTGTGTTGGTCTCATCAAATTCTAAACCATCAAAAATGGTGCATTTGAGTGGCATATTTTGTGTGGTTGTGATCATATGCGCATCATCCGTATTGTTCCAAGTTGAAGCGATCACGAATGGTCACCTGCTAAGACGTTCAATGTCGCCATCAACTGCACTTATTCACGTTTGCAAGTTTTTATTCGATTTCAATTCAGTCATTTTGTGAAGTTCAATGATCAAACAGTATGCATCGTCCATTAAGGAAGCAGTGAATATAGGCTTTCTCAGGTTTCTGACTTGAGCGATCTTATCCAGACGGGACATTTAACAAAGAGGGATTTCATTAGTGAGAGAGAGGGGGTGGAAAGGAATTAATGATTCGAGGAGCTACGGTAAGCAAAGAAAGAACGGGAAGGAAACGGAGGACTAATGAGATGCGTAAACAAGCAACCGAACTGCTCAGTAGCGTCGATCATAAATATTCCAACAGTTTGGTCGTAGTGCTCATGCGATAATAAAATTCATTTAATGGATTTTTTGATGTGATGGGAAGATTCAATATTTATGAACGCCAATAAAAGGCATTCGTTTTTGCATTTGTGAATTTTGAGTTTTTGCTCGTTTGAGCGTTCAATTTCAGTTTAGTTCTATTCAAGATTGCTTCTTGAAGGGATCGATTCACTGATTGATTTTTGCTTCGGAAATTTTGATTCGATTAAGAAATTGTGAATTGTTTCAGCAAGGCGAAGTCGACATGTTCGTGGTCATGGCTACAATATACGTCATGAGTATTGCACTGGTTCATTGCTAACAGGACAAGTGGTTATTACGGCTGGGCATTGTATCCAAGGAAAGAGAGGGTTGGTTAGCGTATTGCGTATTCATATTCCATCATTCAAAAGCCACTTAACGCTCATATGATTCAGTTTGCACTATATCACACATCAAATATAGCACTTTCAAACAAACTAAACCTAAGCACACATATTTTGATGGTTTCAGATCGAAACTAATGGTCAATTTCATCGATCGAAAGAAGTTGATTTTATATCGCACAGTTCGCAAATTTTATATCTTTCGACAACATGTACGACGACGCTTCACTTTATTGTCTTTTTTTTTGCGATAATAGCGATAATAATAATCGCATTTAGAATTTTTTGTGCCGAATATTACAGAAATGTGATCCGTTAAGAAAGTATTTTTCATTCACTCTCTTATTGTAGTATTATTCTATTTGAAGAATGGACCCGATATAGCGTTGTTGTTGTTGTCGAAACCCGTTACGATATGTGATCCAAAACGACGGAATTCAGTGGATCGCTTCGAGATTCTTAGACTTCCGCTCGGCAATGCACTTCGTTCAGGTTGGAGTGATGAGGAGGTAGAGCAGGCAAAATGTGTGATGTATGGCTACGGTCGTAATGAAAGTGAGTATTCCCAACAGTAGTATTCCCTTGACTCCCATTGTGGGAATCATTTCGAAGTGATATCTCTCAGAGAATAACATTGCCAGAAATGAACTCAACAAGCGATTTAGGTGAGGCAACGACGTAAAAAATGATCATTTTAGGGTCATTTGTTTTGCGAGAATTAATATGGGAATTGCTGGAAGCAAAGATTCTTCTCGTGTTATCGTCATCGAATATTGTGAAATATTGCTGAGAGTTTGAAAAAGTGGCGAGCGACGAAAAATTTTTATTAGTTTAGCGAGAATTGATATTAATGTGTATCATTAACAAGTGATAAAGTTATTTCATCACGATTGTCATGACAAGCGTTTCATCACGATTTTTTTGTTGTTGAAATTGATTGATAACAACGGTATTTTCAGAGTACTCAAAGTTGGACTATCGATTGCGAAGTATGCCAGTCAAATTGAAAGTCCGATCGCCTGAGCTGATCACAGATCTCAGACGGAATCAGAAAATATGCGAGGTCAATAAATGAGTGAAAATTTTCCTAAATAATGACATCCTAACACAGTTCATTTCAACGTCGAATACTCGAACAGATCCATCTTCCACTTCACCATCGTCTAGGAACTACAGTTCAGCAACGGTTTTGAATAGATACTGATACCAGTGTTCTTTTAGCATGGCTATTTTTATCATTTTTAGCTAATTGTATGCCAAAAGACACCAACTTTTTATCACGATAATGAATACATTCTAAGCGTTTTCCTGGCGACGACTAGATTGCGATTGGGCTGAGAATCACACTGAGTAGAGATCTTGGAGGTATGCACTTTGATAGATAAACGGAAGATAAGAAAAAGAGATAAGGCGACGAGATTCCTTCTCATGTATACCATAGCTCGGTGGGAAACACTTTAGCTTGTGAAAGTCTCTGATTGAAGGGTGATTCTGGCGGTCCAGTGGTGTGTACAAGGCGAGGAGTACGTTATCTCATTGGTATATCAACCTCAGTTACATCTAGACTCTCAGCCAACAAGCCTCAACTGTGCCATCTAAAAACTGCGGATGGAAGGGTGAGAGTCACTTTATCGCTGACAACAACAATAATAATGATAATAATATTATAATGACAACTATATTCATAGCGTCAAGGGCAATAACAATGACATCATTAATGACCTAATAATAATAATAATGATAAAATGATAAATAAGTAATAATCAATGATAAATTATAGTACGCAGTTGTAACTGGTGCGAAATTCTATGATATCAGGCATGGTATACCTCGAATCTTACGCTTTTTAAAAGTGCATAAACAATTGGACAAATTAATCGACGATTACGCTAAATGTTTCTGAAGGTTCAAGTCAGGGCATCACGATCAACTCAACGAGAACGAGGAGGCTTTTGCGATCGGTAATGAATGGTGTACTGTATAGATCGTAGTAGTGATCAGTGATACGAGCACGAAACTCATTGTGACTCGGTGTTCGTTGGTTTTTTATTGTAACATTTGTTTGCGTTGTTCACGTTTCATTGCTTTAATGTGTATTTCTTAAAATAATCGTCTTTCATAGCAACTTTTGGATTTATATGGTGATATTTTGACACTATCGAATGACGATGTGTTCAAGCGCAGTTAGGCGCATGACCTGAACGAGCTAGATGATGAAAGGTGCTGTCAGTCATCAAGGGTATTCTCTTGGCCTGGGCTCGCAGATCCCTAGTGACAATCGATCACCTTTGATCTAGAGCACATGAGTTTAGGGCGCATTCGATCGCGCCTTAACAATTCGACCTGAGGCTAAGTCGACGATCAAGGTGCTAACGTAGCCGTCATTCGACACGGCTCGAATAAGCAACCCGTTGTCTATGCACACTGCCCATCCATACGCATTTATCACTGATGTTTTATCATTTTGTATTGCTATCTTTTCGGCATTGTGATTTATTTTTACGCTTAATTGCGCTTCGCTCTTCATTTTTCTCGTTTTTTTTCTCGTTTTTCTTTTTTTAATCACTAATCCCATTTCAATTACTGCCTTGATTAATGTCGTTAAAATTGCTTGATTCCTTTCATCAATAATTCTTTCTGTTCCTTTCATCAATTCCACTTCTTATGCACAGAAATGTGTGAGTTTGGGGTTTGGAATAATTTCGAATGATTATTTGACTTCGTTCTGTGTTTGGTTTCCTTTTATGCGATTGAATCATATGTGGAGTGCATTCTTATATTTTATTCGATGTTATATGTATTTTATGTGCTGATAAAATTTCATTTTGTAATTTGCATTTTATTCAATTTTAATGAAACCAACATTTCATTTAATCGCAAAAATGCTATAAACACAATGAAAAAGTCTATCTTAAAAACACTCTTGAATTGGAAAACTGCATTTATAACTGAATTTAAACAAACAATGCCGAACAATACACACCGATCACAGTCGGATTTCAGAATTGCTCACAAACACCGACAATAACACAGAGGAAGGGAATTCAGAATTCAGACCTTCATACAGTGCGATGAAACATTTCGAATAAATGGGATTCAACTCAATTCAGTGACTGTCCTCGATCACACAATCGCACTTGTGATTTTCTTTCCAAGAATACGTTCCATCCGAATATATTTCCTGGAATGGTTATTTGCTGTTTGATTCAATAAATGCAGTTTGCCAATATTTTTGATAGTTTATACTCTACTATCAATGAATTTCCATTTATTGACGATGTGTTTTCCGATGAAACTTCTTCAAATGCTTCTTCTGGATGTAGGAAATAAATTATGATAAAGAATATTATGATGAGGAATTATGATGTATTAACAGATTCCATCCCCTTATTCAGTCCGATTAACCTCGTTTTCATTCCTCCTAACCGTTCTGATGGAAGCAAGTGAACAATTCTGATGAGACCTTTTTCCAAATTGGTACCCGTCTTTTGAGCAGATCAATTGCCATTTCATTGCCACGTATGGCGTCCCGTCGATGCGGTGCACTTACCGCAATCACCACCGATGATTCGCCAACCGGAACTACTCTGAACTATAATTCATACACTTATTCGTTCATCCATTATTTTGCACATATCATTTGCGACAACTCAGTTTCACTCTTTCACAGTGAGAGTCTTTCAGCAAAAAGCGAAAAAATTCACGATTCTCCAAGATGATTTGCTTGTCAGAAATGATTTGTATGAGATGGAACTGATTGAGGCAATTATGAAAAAATGATAGCAATATAATAGAAGGCACTGGTGATTGCGCAGCAAAATGTTGCTCTAACCACTACCTTTCGGTGAACACAAGCATGTCTAGACGAATTAATTCATCCATAAATACATGATTGATGAGTTAATTGATTGAATCTACCAATGGACCATAATGAAAATTTAAAATTTAAATATTTCTCATAAAAAATAAAATAAATGACAAAATAACAAGGTGATTAGTCTCGAAAGCGAACCCTGTTCGATGAATAATTGCTGCGCGATGTACACTCGGAAACTTCTCTCTAATCATCTCACAAACACGGTGCATTTCCTTGATGGCCATCTCTTCATACGCTTCATATTCCAGTTGAACCACTCTCTTGCCGTCGAACGTATCTCGTGTTGTACCTATTGAATTGCTCATCGCTCAATTAATCGAGTTTACAACCTTGAACATTTCATGGAATTTGCTCGTAGAATAGGAAGTCAATAATATCATTAGGTGCTCTCAAAAGACAACAACAGACCAACAAAAACAGAAGTGCCGCCTGTGGTAGGTGCTGTAACAAATTGAATCGCCTCCTCAACTCGAATGGGATGCTCCTGAATGCGCAACAAATCCAAACTTGATTCTGACATCCGTTCTAAAAAAAAAGAAACAATTCGATCATCTACACAAATTCTGAGACACTCCTTGACTAACGTAGTAATCAAGAATGTTCACAAGTGATCATACGATGCAGAAACAAGATCAATTTATCAGTTGAATCATCTGAGAGCATCACATAAGTCCTCAAAGACTACCCATATCATTCTATACTACGCAATAATAATATGGTATTTCTAAGCGCTGAATTCATCTGAAAAAGTATTCCTCGTAACGTAAGCACCAACAGAATTCCTCTTCACAAGCTAACTACAAAATGATAGTTCTCGCTATTGTCTCACGGATGTTGACATTAATGATTGGACACGTGAAAAAGAGCAATTTTTTGCGAATGATAGGTCAAGGCTCATGTATCACGGCTGTGTAAACATAAATAAAAAATGAATCAGCAAAATCACCATCGCCAAAAACGAATGATAAAGCAAACAGGCGACACTGTTTGTAGTAAGAATAAGCAATAAAGGGAAGTGATAACTTATCACAACAAAAAAGCGGCTGTTAAAGAAGTGTTGAGCAATCGATTGAAATGTACGTACGAGAGACGATGTGAACAAACGTAATGCATAAATGCAATGTGAAATTCATTTGATTGCAAAACATCGACCATCGTTAGCAATGTTGACTCAATCAGTATTCACATGACAGAATGAGTGCTGAAAAACGTGTCACAAATGAAGGTGCAATATAAAAACAAGACGGAATTATAATGCACCAGCAACTGATGTGATCGTCATCATATTCCTACATTAAATACACTATTGTTGCGTCATACGCACAAGCATGTCAAATACTGTTAAACTTCAGCCAAATCGCAAAATCTCATAAGTACAATTAAAGAACTTTTGAGCACATTGCACGCCAAGTTATAAGCATACGGAATGAAGTGACAGACTGACGGAACGAATCGTATGAAAACCTCAGTGCACCGCATCAGACGTTAGCGGTGTAGAATCAACTCATTAAGGGGCCATCAAAATGTTCCAATAATAAAACTCCAACGATATGGCACATACAGGACGATATGGTACCTCTCTACGCCAATTGAGATGGATATAGAAAAATAGCTATATCTTCTCAACCAAGCAGCATCTCCCAGTAAAATATACATTTTTCTGAGTGAGGAGATCCAGTTGGATCGACTGATGCAAAAAAATTCATATGTTAGTGGGCAAACTTGAGCTTACGGTAGCCTTGAAGGTATCACCCGAGATAGCATGAATAAAATGCCTATATCTCCTCAACTAAGCCAAATTGCTCAGAAATATTTTTAATATTCTTAATCTAGAGGTTCTGCTGGATCGAAAGGTGAAAAGAAATTCGCATGTTTCTAGGCAAACCTGAGAAGACGGTTAGCTCAAAGATCGCAATCCGCCTATTGCTAATATGAACGTATTGATTGCTCTATAGTGATCAATTTGCATGAATGAGCGCGTCTGCGCTATTGAATTGAGACTATCTCCAGAAAATGACTATGTCTGCTCAGGATAACAAAATCGCTCGACAAAATATATATTTTTCTGAGTGAGGAGATCCAGTTGGATCCAATGATGCAAAAAAATTCATATGTTAGTGGGCAAACTTGAGCTTACGGTAGCCTTGAAGGTAGCACCCGAGATAGCATGAATAAAATGCCTATATCTCCTCAACTAAGCCAAATTGCTCAGAAAAATTTTTAATATTCTTAATCTAGAGGTTCTGCTGGATTGAACGGTGAAAAGAAATTCGCATGTTTCTATGCAAACCTGAGAAGACGGTTAGCTCAAAGATCGCAATCCGCCTATTGCTAATATGAACGTATTGATTGCTCTATAGTGATCAATTTGTATGAATGAGCGCGACTGCGCTATTGAATTGAGACTATCTCCCGAAAATGACTATGTCTGCTCAGGATAACAAAATCGCTAGACAAAATATATATTTTTCTGAGTGAGGAGATCCAGTTGGATCGAATGATGCAAAAAAATTCATATGTCAGTCGGCAAATTTGAGCTTACGGTAGCCTTGAAGGTAGCACCTGAGATAGCATGAATAAAATGCCTACATCTCGTCAACTAAGCCAAATTGCTCCGAAAAATTTTTAATATTCTTAATCTAGAGGTTC
>JAPYMA010002319.1:0-30057 GCA_035041965.1 Anisakis pegreffii
CACAACAAACATTCTCGTTACTATTGCTGCTATTATTCGTGACATTATTTTTTGCAATAATTACAAATGCCCTTGAATTATAAACTTTTGCCTTTGTTTATTTGTTGCCTTTTTAGTTTTGTAACTGATTATGATTATTATTATTCTTGTTATTGCAGCTGATTATTATTATTATTATTATTATTATTATTATTATTATTACTATTATTATTACTATTATTATTATTATTATTACTATTATTATTATTACTATTATTATTACTATTATTATTACTATTATTATTATTATTACTATTATTATTACCATTATTATTATCAGTATTATTATTACCATTATTATTATTACTATTATTATTATTACTATTATTATTATTACTATTATTATTATTATTTATTACTGTTATTATTATTATTATTGTTATTACTATTATTATTATTATTATTATTATTATTATTATTATTATTATTATTATTATTATTATTTTCTCAAATGGCTTTGTTCGCAATGAAAATCTGCTCATACCAGATTGCGTGCCCATTGTTCTGGTTTCTTTTTTTTGTGTTTTGTCCTCTCAAAACTCTAGTCTCTTATCTTGCAAATCGTTTTCTTCATTATCATTTTCGATCGTTTTTCAGCTGTGTTCTCAAATTACTGCAAATGCTCCAATGAATTTTTTCTTTGAATGTGTAATTTTCGAATGTCGAAATTTAAGATCCCTGTGAATTGTTGAATTGAAATTCTTTCAAAATGGCCAAATTTTAAAATCTTCCCAATCGTTGACTTAATAAAACGGTTGCGAACAGAGAGAAGCTGATGTGTTCAGTGCTGCCGATTCGTTCTGACAGCGTAAATTCGGAATTTGGATGTTTCCAGTTTGGCGCTCAAGTTTTCAGTGTCAGTGCTTCGGAAAATAGAGGTTGATGTGTGGAAAGAAAGGTATTTGTGATGAGAATTGCTGAGTGAACGCATAGAATATTAACAACGCAGTTGTGAATAAATGATAATGCGAACGGTGCTCGTATCAATTAAATGGCGTTGTAAATGCTGCACAGATCAATATGAATGGCGATAAAGCACGTGTTATCATTGACAAACGAGTTATCGCGTTCCATATCACTTAGATCAACGAATCTCTTCAATCCAAACGCTGCGTTCCTCTCGCACCGAGGACGTCCCAGAAATGCCAAATTTGACGGGGTTACGTGCGGAGTTAACACTTCACTTACTAAATTTATTATTCATTATTTTAATGTTCTAATCATGCTAATAATAATGACAATAATAAAAGTTATAATAATAACTGTTTTGTTGACTGTTCTGATTAAGCATAGTAAATGTGATCGGGCAGGTGAAAGGCCACGGCAAAATAGGATCATGATCGCCGCGTAATATTGTTAAAAATATCGCGTTCGATTCTCCGATCGCTGAAAGTGTATTCTCATGACAATAATAGTAATAATATTATTAACAATGACAGTAATAATAACAATAACATCAATAATAACATTAATAATAATAATAACGACAGTAATAAATAATAAAAAGGACTAAATACAGTCTCCATCGCCATAAGGAGCAAATGCGATGGCCAGTTTATAGCCATGTCGATGTGATAGGAACGTTGGACTGTATATAACTGACGGGTTTGATCGTTTTGCATTGTAGTAATGTGTCGAGTAGTTGTTTATGCGCCAAGTGTATTGGTTACTAATTTAGAATATTGTTATTACGCTGGTATGTTAAAGGTATATCGCAGCAATAAATTCATCCATCAATCTCATTAATCGACAGGTATTGTTTCATTAACGAAATTGATTGCCTTACGGAACTTGAGCAACCGAGCTGGATGGACAACGATTTCAGTCTTTTGGAGAGGTCAGTGAAACTGATATATTAATGAAAGTGATCAAGTGAATGAGATCTTAATAATCGAAAGATAATAATGAAGCAACCTGAAAAGCGTTTCGATATTGTGCATTTGTTGAATGGTATCATCGCAAGAGTACATCGACTGAACATACGATGAACTCATCACACCACTTCTAGTGGACATCTCCGATAAGCTTTCACACATTTGTTTGAGGTGCACAGCACTACAATACTCTTTCGTTATATCTTAAACAATCGAATAAATAATCAGCACTTACCTGGACTCTTTGATGTGATGTTTAACTTGATCCACTGAACTCTTGACAGTGCATCCGAAATCATTAAACGGGCATTCGATATTGCCGTTCTGATTTGCTTTTTTATCATCACTGTGCATAATTTCATCGTTACGATATTTGTTATGAGCAATATTATCATCGTTGTCAGCATCAATATTATTGTTGTTAATGTTATTGTCGAGTGCAGGAATATCAACAGGAGTAACAAAAGTCGTGGATGACTCAGAATGCAATGATATTGTTGGGGTTGCACTTCGATTCTGAATTCATCACAATCTTAACAAACACTGTAACATAATAAGCTTTAAAAAATGTTGATAAAATTGAATAATAACAAAAAGAGTAAAAGAAATAACTGACAGTCGCACGATGTATGACATTTGATTTATCGACTTGAATAATGGTTACAACGTCCTTCTAAAATATCTTTCTCATTACCATAGGCCCATATTCAGATATACAATAATACCTAAAGGTCATTCTCGAACTGCATCATCCATTTGGGTTCATAAAGTAAAGTGATCTTACCTGCATTCATAAAGTAAAGTCATCTCACCTGCATTCTGCTGCTAACCGCTTATCGACACAATTCAATGAACATCAGCACGAATGAAACAGCAACAGTTGAATAATAGTAAGATTAGCTGAATATCCATTGTACTGAGCAACCATCACCATGGTTTTAAAGTACCTTGAAACCATTAACGTGACGTATGTAAAGCGTTCTTCTGAATATATTCGTCATTTCATACCGAAATGATATCATCATATATGCAAAAAATGATAGATAAAGTATCAATAATAGTGAAGAAACACGAATTAAAATCATTTTTTAATATTACTATCGAGTTGATCAGTCCGGCTGGCTTGAGCTGGATTGAGTGAGCGGATTATTAAAAAAAGGCACGGCTGCTAAATTGAGGAGAGATAGCAATAAAAGCTACAAGGATGGTGCGATTTCAAAAAACGAGGACACTATTCGAGAAAGTTTTATCGAGGAGAAAAACGGTTCGATATTATGAAATTAGTTGTTATGACGCGAGCATATTGATGCTTCACTTTTGAATTCGATCTTATAGTCGAGATCGGAAATGGAACAATGTGAAAGTGAGCCTGAATCAAAACCTGAATCGAAACGCAGTCCATCGAAAAGAACCGCGGTCATGCAGTTACCGGTAGAGGTGATTTCGTCGATTGATCAAGGGTTCGTTTCTGATTGGATTTGAGATAATAGGGGATATGTGTGCTTGTAATCTTTGTCAGCTATCTGCTTTGCATAACGATTTGGGGAACAATTTATAACGATTCTATCGCCTTTTTTTGTGCGAACATCATTTCAACAAACGATACATCAAATGGATTGAGTCAGACGGCACCAATAATGCGAGCAACCATATAACTTACTTGAGAATTCAGCTGTAGGTGTGCAATTGTGCATTAGCAGTCGATCACTTTTCTGATAGCAGAGAATCTGGTGGTGTGAAGGAATTTGTGTGGTATCCAGCAAAAGCAAACATAGAGCTTAAAGCTTGAATATGGTGCTTTCAACATTCCTATAGCAGTGTATCACTGATCAACGTAGAGATGAACTGTGAACAGTTTGGCGGCTGGGCTATATGAGGTGTTTTGAAGATATAGCTATGTCTACAGAACTAAGTATTGTCCATCGGCAACGCATATACTTTGGTGATAGTTTACGATGTGATCTGCGTAAATATCACCATGATTACATGTGAAGCTGAGTGTGCATGTATTACTTCAGTATGACATTCAGATGAACACTGCAAGGGTGAGAGCATTGGAAAGATAACAAGTTTCAGATCATTCGTGAACGCAGCAGATAAGGATTTATTATCAGAGACTTATTATCATGGAATAATCGAACAAGATGAAATCAAAAAGCTTTTGTCGAAAAATGGCGACTTCTTGATCTGTATTGTTGAAGGAGACACTGTGGAGGTGATAGCATTTTGTTGTTATTATTATTAGTTTATTTGAACAAAGTAACAGAATGTTGTATTCAAGAGAATCGTGTGGGCTGTAAGGTTCGATGGATCACCTCGATATATCGCAATAGTACGTACAGCAGATTCTAAATATGGAGTGCTAAAAGACAGATATTTCGACAAGATCCCAGATATGATCAAATATTATGTCACAACACGAGAGCCTATCCATCTGTCTCTCAAGATCACTGTTAAAAGAGCAATTCATCATAAAGTATTGTAATATCTTATCATTTCATGAGAAGAGTCTGTGGATTGTAAACAGCTAATGCACTCACTCACCCATCTCCAACCGAACGATAATTCATATAATACCATTCAAACTGATTATGATCAATATATGTAACCTTAAAAAGGTTCATATTCAACTTCATATTGAGAATACTTATGAAAACAGCGGTGCGTTAAGACATCTTGGTCATTTTGATGTGCAGTCAGAGTTGTTGGGTAGATGAATAACTATTGGAATGTTTTGAAGGATTGGTTGATATCACATGACCGAGTAAGACTTGAAGAGGAGATTGGTAAAGGTGCGTTTGGCAGCGTTTATAAAGGCATTCTTCAAGTAGGGCACGACTTTATGGCGGTTGCCGTCAAGACTTATGCTGGGCATGCCAGGGACAGATCGAAGGCTGCTTCATTTTTGCAGGTGAATTATTATTATTATTATTATTATTATTATTATTATTATTATTATTATTATTGCACTCCAATGGTGTTGTGATGAATGATATTTATTTAATCAGCAAATCCAACTCATTACGAGTCAGTTATCGCCTCTCAATTATCACCAACACCACTAATATCACCTTCGTCCTTCCTTGGTATTCTTCTTTCCGCGCAGCTAACGATAAAAGTGTTGATGATCATCTGTCTAACTTAGATTATTGATATATTTGGAGAGCACACAGGTTTTCAACTGCTCTCCCACAGTGCTTAATGATTTGATTTCTGGGGAGAGGGACTCAAACGGAGCCCGAAAATATATTCGGATCAATCGATTGAACATTCGTTCAGAGTAGCTGTTTGGAACAGCCAGAAGTAGTGAATCGGTTATCATAACAATGAATAATATCCTTAGTGTTTTATCAGGAAGCGAGAACAATGCGTGAATATTCGCATGAGAACGTTCTGCAAATGATCGGAATCGCGTGTCAGAAGGAACCGTTGATGATAATTCTTGAGTTTTGTGGAGGAGGATCTTTATTACAGGTTATCACTTACAGTAGTAACTCATATTATCGTTCAAATACATAAATTCGTGAGAGTTCTTTTACAGTATCTACGAAAACAAGGTGCTCATTTGGGTATTCCGATACGGTATCGCTTCTCGAAGGAATCAGCGGCTGGATTACGGTATTTAGAAGATATGAAATGCATTCATCGAGATATTGCAGCCAGGAATTGTCTCTTGACTGAAAATAACCTTACGGTTAGTCATCATATACTTGATTGATGTTAATTCAATACACATATATTAGGAGCGATTATGAGACTGTAACCAGCAAGGCGATTGATCAACAGATCGCTCGCAGTACAGCATGTCATCCACTCCCACGCACACCATCCGTTTCGTGTACTTACAATAAAGCGATAAATATTCCAGGTGAAAATCTCAGATTTCGGCTTATCCATAAAATACCAACAAATTAATGATAACAGTACAACTGAAATGGATTTGGTATTGCCAACCAAATGGTTAGCGCCCGAAGTGATCACTCGACGACATTTTACAAGTAAAAGCGATGTTTGGTCGTTTGGAGTGTTACTCTATGAAATATTCACCGACGGTAGTGAGCCTTATCCAGGTTGTATTTACATCATTGCTTAGTTGTGTTATTAACGCCATCGCTGTGATGATCATCGTATAAAACAGGTTTATCAAACGCACAAGTTCGAGAAAAGTTAACGGATGGATCAAAGTATCGAATGCAGATTCCGTTGGATATTCCGCTAGGAATAACTTCTCTTATAAATAAATGCTGGAAGGAAGACCCATCGAAACGACCCACTTTCAAGGATATCTTCAAAACGTTGAATAAAATTGAATTTTAATTTTGTCACAGTTAATCATTTCACAATGAGTGGTAAAAGATTTCTGCAAAAAAAGGATCTGTAGTGCTGAGTACTTTAAATTCCACCCAGGCACCGTTCACCACAAAGATGTATATGTGGTTAACAGTTCACTGTTCATGCTCATATGCCTGCGAGTCCCAGTCACCTAACACAACAATACTATCAGTCCCGTCAAGCATACGTCTCCTTTAAATCACAGCGATATTCTCTTGGTACCCGGATATTCTGCCTATTAGGCAAAATATCCATTAAAAACTCGTCCGTTAGGCAATGTGTCTTTAGACAAACTGTCGTTAGGCAAAACTTTTTAGGCAAATTCTCCGATCACGTATTCTCTTGCAAAGGCATACTGCTTTATTTTTGTACATCAAACACAGCTGTACAACGCACACGACGCAAACGACCTTTATCCCATCACAAATACGTATCACAAATCTAGTATGAACTCAATTCAGCACGAATAAAATATTACAAGTTAGTAACGACAAAATGATAATATATACAAAGGGTAGTGGCGTAGCCAAGGAGGCTGAGTGCATCCCACCCCCTCGGGGAGTCGGAGAAAACGGAAAAGACGAGGAAAAAACAGGAAAAGAGCAGAAGGCAGAAGAATGTGGGAGAAAAGAAAAAATAAACGCAAAAAAGGCGTCAATTTTCACCCGTTTTTGAACTAGACTGGAAATTATGCGCTCCCTCCTCTCTTGGAAAAAATCCTGGTTACACCACTGACAGAGAGATTCATAAATGAGTAGTACCCTTAATATTATAATGATAAGTAGAATTAACTATAAGACAGGTAATGATGTACTTATGGCAAATGTGTTATGGCAACGATGAGTTGAGATTTAAATGGCAAACAACGATCAGAGTAATAACACCAGCAAAAGATTATAATTCGGACTGTCTGAATGCAAGCTGAGAGTGAGTGTCTTCATCGAATTCAGTGCAGTACTTACAACGAGCTATATTCGAGCCATACGGTAGACACGTGTGTCCAATACACTCGCAACATCCCGTATGAAACCATCGTAGCATTGAGGCACCTAGTATCTTGAATTCAATTTTTATTCATTATAGTGCATTGAATACAAGCGGCATGCATAACAATATCACCTCAATGCGTCCATCACACTGATACGTCATAATCCTTCATCTACCTAATATTACAATACAACCAACCTAACCCATCGGATAGTTGAACAATGTGAAGGCGCTTTCTTAAAAGTTTCTTAAAATCTTAAAAGTTTTTCTTTAAAAAAATTTTTTCAGAATAATACTTAAACGTTTACCAAACACTGTCGACTGCACTGCTCGTGAGAAATGCATTTATCCAAGTAAACCACTGTGCAAAAAGTGCCACTTTTACTCTCTCTAAACTCTTTCATTTCTACACCTGCAATTTTTACTACCTGAACTTGAATTCAGGTTAATCAGAGAACCACAATCAACATTGCAATTGTTCACTGTTAGATAGTAATGATCATATAAATGTAACCATTGACGATACCCTTGATATCGTTGTGTTCTTGTAAAACTGGAAATGTATATGTGGTGCCAAGTTTATTAACGCTGAAATTGAATGAATTTATTGAATCAGCAACAAATGTTCGGAATATGATGTGAATTGCACGGTGCTAATGTTGGTGGTATGATTCGACGATGAACACATCAATAAATGAATAAGACAAAACGAAGGACATACGTCGCAACTTTGTCGAAGACGATCAAATCCTCCTCGTCTTGATCGAATTTATCCACATAACTGTTCATGTGAGGTGCTTCTTTTCCCGGATTACAGAGTCCTGAAATGCAACTGAAACGTAAACAGACGTACGAACAACACATCAATAAACAAACAAACAAAACATACCAAAGCAAGAGCAGCATTGCGTGTATTGTTTGTCCAAGCACTGAATGCATTCATTACAACACGAACAACTATTATTCAGGATATTCGCTCTGGTTATCGAACAATTACAAGCCTTTAGCAGCATGCACTTGGATACCCGAGGTCCGCACTCAATCTCATTACATCCAACTGTATTGACACAGTTATATCCTTTTAATATCATCAACAGTACATACACTGATAAACCCAGTTTATTCAAATATCTTCGAAATAACATCTCTGAATACGTGCAGTTACACTGAGTCGATCTGTATCCTGAACAAATACAGTTGGCTTGTAGTACTTAACTGAGTACGTCGTTTCACAATGGCAGTAAAAGGGAGATAACTGCTGAATTTAGTGTAAAAGTGAAAGAAGTAAGGTGAGGCATTGTAACGTAACTGATATGAATGAATGAATGAATGCACTTTGCATCCAATATTGCGTACCAACGGGATTGATTAACGTCTTAACGAGTTGCTGTTCTGCGTTGAGAAGACGAAATTTGTTTGTTACGTGCAGAGCACATTAAATTTATATGTTCATATACAAGTTATTTATTTATTTATTTATTTATTTACTTATTTATTCAATAGTTTCGAACAAACACTGCACAGTGACTGACCGTTTCGCATATTACAATAATTAAAATCACATGAAATATTATACACTTTAAACAAGCTGAATTATCACTGAAACGAATGAACATCTTATCATATCAAAGCAAACAGATTCACATCCATCAACTGAATTTGCCGATTGCTCCATTTTATTGCCGACCAACCGACATAATTAAGTTCATTCAATTCAGCTCAACTCCACCTTTCAGTGGCATCAAATAAGCACTCCAGTGTCAATTTCGTGCTTTTTGCATAATTCATTCAAATTGGATGGTTTATTCACGTTGAGCATTTGAGGAGAATTCAAACAGTCAGAGCGATTTAGCAACCTGTCGCTGAGGAAGTGTGAGAAGCTCAGTTGCTAATTTGTTTTTGTTTACCGTTGGTTTAATTTGACTTGTTTTTCGTTTGTTGATTTGTTTACTTGTTTGGTCTGCAAGTTAATTAATTGCTTATATTTGATGGTTTTTTGGTTAGAAGCATATTATAAAATTCTGGAAGCGTGTTATTAAATTATATAATATTCGCGATAATTGCAAAGAAAAACGTGGACGAAAGTAACCAAAATGTTTTATTTTATTTCAGGTTTTTCATTTTAAATCTTATTCGCGGACGATTGCTTTTTGCACCAACTATATTCAGCTGTCATAATCATCTCCACATTATAAATCTCTACTCAACTTAATGAGCAACCAATATTTCTCCACATATGTTCAAGATCTTGAACAGGTTACTTTACTTCTTCCTTCTTGAGTAATTATGCTCGCGATTCGCTCTTTGCAGTAATGCCGTTATAACATCGCATTTCTTCAATCGTTCCATTTTATATATGGTGTCGATTGCATTACCATTAGTCTTAGTACCACATTCATTTTCAATTCTAAGACTGTATGCCCTTTCTACAATCATAACAGCGTATTCATGTTTTTCCGCATTGCACTAGTGTACTCCTAACAGATGAAACTATAGATGTGTTCTTTTCTAAATTCATAACCGAGTTCATCGGTAATTATAACACTTTCCACTTCTAGTAGCATATTCATTTCAGTTGCAATGCCGTATTCTTTCTTGAATCGACACCTTATCCATCCCTATCATAATGCAGCTTTCTGTTATTGTCACATTAGATGATATAGTTTTCTTGATAATTAAAGGAACCGTTTGATGCGACAGATTTCGTTGAACGGTTAGCGTGGAGACTGACGGGTAATAATGAAGAGATTAATGTGATTGACTTAAAAACGAAATTCGAAGAGGAAATTGGCAATTTGCAAATGCTGAGTGATCAATTTCAGGTTCATTTATAAATGTTATGTTGTATAGTACTTATAATAATAATGATGATAAATTATATTTTACAGAATTGCGTTTTTAATTTATAAATTAATTATATTTTAAATATAATGATAATAATGGTAATAATGATAAGTAAATTAAGTCAAAAATCGCGTCATTAGAACAGCAATGCAACAGTGGTAAAAAAGAGTACTTGAATATACTTCATTCATTACACGATCAGAATGCAAACGCATTAGACAAGCTCAAGGTGAGTGTTTTAATCACTCTTTTATCACCAATATTACAATACATGAAATGAGAGTATCTTACAAAGATGGAACAATTTGAAGCAATTGGACAGTACGATGCAGTCAGTCTCAACGAAAGTGGTCCATTTGGGTGATCAACTCGAGAGCGTGCACATACCTCGGGCTCGAGCAAGCGAAGCGTTGCAACTGATCAAACATTTCGATGAATTCCTTGCTGACCAACCTCTCAATTCAGATATTTTCACTGATCCCGATAGGGTTCGTTCATTAGTTTACGTTTCTCTTGCAGAATTTTCAATCAATTCAATGGGCCTTTGATAAGGTTTATATGAGAATGTGACATTGCATCGTTGGTAATGATAATAAGGCTAATTGGATGACTGTTTCAAAAATATTTCATCTGAGTTCGTATAAAAACTGACGATTCTTATGAATGCTGTAATTTCGAAGGGTTTGTTGTATAAAAACGCAATTCTGTAAAATAAAAGTAAAAATCAATCAATTCAGTTATTGGAATCGGCGTCGATGATCCAAAAGTTATCGTTGATATCACAAGAGTTATCCAAAGACAAGTACAACACCGTCCAAATCCGAATCGCACACAAATACGACGAAATCGAGCGGTTAATGATCGAGGAGTTTGTTAGAGCGCATCGTGTGGGCGATCGTTTCAGGATGAAACGAATCGCGAACATTCTCTCTGAATTCAAGGTCCATTTCATATACAGTATTTATTGTAATGTTGATTGTAGCAAAATCGTTCGAACACAATTCTATGCATAGATCAGTAAATAAATCAAATGTGTGCCACCAAAGGCGATTTCCTCACTCAGTGAGGAAATGAAGTGATCAGCGTTTAAACGTAATCAAGTGAAATGTTTGAAGGGTTATTCACAGTGTCTGGATGCCTTCGTAGAGCACATGCAAATCAACGCATTTCGAGGCGTGGATATATTCGACGATATGTTAACACTCTGTCAAAAAACACAGCCAATGCTCGAAGAAATTTTCCCCAATCCCGAACAAGTCATGTCTAAACTTGTACTCAACTTCTTTCACGGCAAACTTCAGGTGTTTGATTTGCTGCATTTTAAATTGAATCTCCATTTAACAATAAGTGTCAGTCATCCTTCTAGAGATCCAGTGTAAATTTACGACTAACTAAGAGTTGTATATTTTCAGGAAACATTATGCTCAAAACTGAGTGATCCTGAAAACGACTTGGATGCCTACTTGAACAGTCTGCATGATCTCTATGCAAGGTGTTTGGTTTATGTTTATTTTATTTATTATTAATGCATTATTCATTCATATTCACACTATTGGAGATGATGGATCAGTTGTTAGAGAAGAGTTGTTGCAGAACACAGAAATTGGTATCGAATCTATCGACGTTTAAAGTCGGCGGGTCGGATGCTCATTTCCTACCGACTTTAGTGCATTCGGTCTTCGTGAAGTACTTAGAAACATATCCGAAGTTGGTTTTAATTTGTTAATTCGTTTCTGATTTTGTTGTTGTTGTGTGGGATGTGAACGTTCACTTGTTATTCATTTTCAGATATGAACAACAGTTCTTATGTGAACAGTGCAAAGCGATACTCAGTCGCTACTATGACTCGAAAGGACATCACAAGAAGCAGATCACCAGTGGAGGGTTATTGTTAATTTGTATTGTGGTTGTGATTATTGCTGTGACCATTTGGCATGAAATTGAATGTGTATTCGTTTGAGGTTACAAGATTTAAAGCGTGACATTCAAGCACGCCTTTTGAACGTTGATAATTATGGTGGTGAGACGTTCTTGTCTGAGGAAGTGGCTATAAATATCCTTCATGAAGCAAAAAATGCTTTCCAGCGTTGTCAATTGGTTGGTTTCTATAATCTTTATTAATGCAATCTTATTGAAGAAATCCACTTTTGACTGGAATGAGCATTTTCAGTTATGTATGAAAGAAGAGTCATCAAAAGTCATCGAGTCAATATTCGATATTTTGATTCGATACTTGTACACTGAACACGTCGATTACGCCATTGATCTATCGTTAGCCGGTTTGTTGTTTATTGTTTTGTGGAATGTTTTAAATAGTGTTGCTATTAAAGGTATATCGTTAGCGGAACCGAAATCAGAGCCACCCAACTACTTCTTCGGAGTTGTTCAGCAAGCGGGTGCTATAACACATCTATTCACGAAGCAGTATGATGACTTCATATATCCTCTTATTGAGTTGGTACTTTTTTAAATTAACGAGTGATCCTGTTTGTATAATAGTAATAATAATGATGAATAATTACAGAGATAGTGAAGTGGAAGAGAGTTGTGCGAAGAAGCGTGATGGATGTTTGAGGAGTGTCGAGGGTCGTTTGAATCTGGGATTGGAAAGGCAATTAAACTCACTGATAGGTTATGTTAGATTCATATTGTCAAGTGAGCAAAAGAAGCAAGACTTCAGACCGGATGAGGACAATCAGCAGATTACGGTGATGTCGAATGTTCGTTCGTGTTCTGTTTGCTTTGCTTTATTAAATGCCTATATTTGTCAGAGAATTGTTTATTGCTGTGTTGAATGAGTAGAGATAAATGAAGAAAGATGGTTCAAAGAAAGGCACTGTTCAGGCGTGTGCTGCAGTGGTGAAGTACATCAGTGCAGAAACGACAGTGATTTCCGAGTGTGTGGATGGAGGCAATTTAAGGACGGTTATGAGCGAGTTGAGTGAACGCTTCTACAGGACTATATTGGCACATATCTACCAGTTTAGTTATAACTCACAAGGGGCGATGTTGTTGTTGTGTGATATTAATGAATACAGGTAAAGCATTTTTTAATGTTGCTTTCGATGTTCAGCGTTTGTACTCGATTGTGCTTTCAGAGTAGAGAGTCGATACCTTTTTTATGTGATGCATTTCGATGCTTGCGTCCACTTATAACAGTGAAATTCTTTCTTTATGTCGTTTACATTCAGTTCACATGAACGAGGGAGGACATTTCTTGGTCCCGTCGTTGCTTATTGATGACATGAAGTGTTGAATTGAATGAGATTTTATGTGTTGTAATTGCAGATATTGTTGTGTGTTGCAGTGAAGAGAGTGCAAATTTTGAGTATGAAATAATGAAGTTTTTGTTTTTTAGGTTTTTGAGAGGTGTTTTTGTGTGAAGTTTGTTGGTTAAAGAAAGGTTTGTATCGGTTGATGATGGTTCATTGCAGAAAGTGTGCGATGTTATGGAAGATAGCCGAGGTGAGCAAGAAGTTCGAGTCGTTGCAGGCGTTAGCGAATCTTTTAGTGGTAGTACCTGAGAATCTGAATGAGGCTTGTTCATCACAGTTGCTGGTGAGTAGTTGCGAACATATTGGTGACTTGGAAATGAGGATGGATTTAATGAGTGTGTTGCAGGCTGATATCGATCGCGGAATGGTGAATAACTTTATTCAGTTACGAGTGGATTATCGATCAGCGCGATTACATCTGAACGTAATCTGAGTGCGTTTGGTTTCGTTGATTTGATTGGTTTTAAGATGGATTATTCGTTGAGTTCGATTTGATTTGATTTGTGCTGTGACTGTGATCGTTTTTATCATTGATGAATCGAGTCGTTATTTGCTTTATTTTTTGATGTAAGTATTTGCTGATAAATTCATTGTCAATATCGTTATTATTTTCGATTGTACATAAGACTCGTTGAATGGTTATGAACCACTTCTTTACCTGTTCAATCTCTGTTTTTTAAATTTATATATTTACCCGTTCGACATCTACTTGTCTGTCACGAAATTTTGATCAAATGCAAATATAATGTCGATGAAAAGAGTACGACAAAAGTGTGATATATTAGGTGATACTAACTAAACACGGGCAAAGTGTACGTTATTCTCAGGAAAAAAATGAATAGCATCTCCCGTGCTTGTGAAAAAATGTTTGGTTTGTAAAAAGTTACAAAATTAGCGTATTTGTGCATAATGCAGATCAGATATCAGGTGTGTGGTAATAAGTGGAGAATGTGCAAGGATGATCAGGCAGAGGTGTTGCGATTGGAAGGTAATGAGCACTTTCGAGCGAAGAGATTCTCGAACGCAATCAACTGTTACACAAAATCTCTACAGATCCATCTCAATGCAGCCGTTCTCTCGAATCGAGCACAAGCCTATCTGTGTTTGAAAAGGTGGTCATTTTTAAAGACGTGCATTGCAGTTTATTGGATTAAACTAGTGAACTGTTTGAATGTAAGGTTAATTGAGTAGGTGATTGAATATAGTTGCAGATACGAGAAGGCGTTGATGGACTCAAAAAGAGCGATTGCTCTCGATGGTGCTTCGCTGAAGGCGAGGTATAGGTGGGTTTTGCTCTGAACTATTTTGTTGGTTCTTCGCAGTGGAATTGAATCAAAATGCACAATTTCAGACATGCAATGGCTTTGCAAAGCCTTGGATTGTATGAATTGGCATCGAAAGATTTAGATGAAATCCTCAAAATGGACAGCAGTAATAAGGAAACAATGAAACTGAAAGAAAACATCAAAAATAAAGTTGGTTTTTGGTTGGGTTCGTTGTTGTTGAATGGTTAACGTAATGGTAATGATGATGATATTGGTACACCACTCGGTTTCAAGCAAAACTTTCCCGTTCGCGGAGGAAAATTTCGCTTGAAACCGAGTGGTGTACCAATATCATTAATGTTGGAGCCTGAGCCAGGCTATGATCCGGCTTATATCTATTATCCAGTTATCTGTAATGGTAATGATGATGATACTCTAGAAGAATGTGCGTAGTGTGACGTTGAGATGCGTTGATAAATGTGATACGATTCGATCGGAGGTTCCGCTCAAGGAACTGCATTCGGATTCAGTGAAAGTCGTTGGTGCTTCATGTGAAACGCATCATGTTAAGGTTGCGTTATTTAGATTCATTCGTTTGTTTGTTACGAGCATAGATTCACGTGTGTATTCGTTGATAGATTCTAGGTTGTTACACGATTTGAATGGAGTGAAACATTGAAAATGACTAAGAGAGAATAAGAATGAAGTTATTTTTTAAAAGTATCGCGCAAATTGCAGAAAGAAATTGCTAGTGAGTCGCGATCGGTTGGTGATTACTGCGTTCGCATTCCTTCACCTCCAACAACATCGTATCAGTTTATCGTCGACTACACATCTCTGAAAGAATCACCTGAAAAATTCGCCGAATACTTTATCGTATCTATTTCTTTACTTAACGTTTGATACATTCATTAAAAGGGAGTGAAACTCTTATGAATAGAAACGATAATGATAATGATTACAGTCAATAGATCCGAATGAATATGATCGGTTACTTGGTGATATAATAGAGAGTGACATGGTATCGCTGCTGATCGCTGGATTTAATAAAGTGGTGAATGATTGTAATCACTCGAAAATAATCGAGTCGTTGTTGAGATTAAGATCAGTGCCGAGATTTGATATTGCTGCAATGTTTTTGGATGAGACTGATAAAATGGGTGAGTGTTTGCGGTTGATTCGTTGTTTTGTGATTGATGAATACGAGTAGAATCAAATGCATAACGTTTGTTAACATTCTTCAGGGTTGTTATCTCTCATCGAAAGGGGTAATGTGGACAAAAGATGTGAAGAACTATTGAAGGAATTGATTGTATAAATTATTGTTCAATGATTCAATAAATGTTATTTATGTTTGTTGCACTCGGATCAAATGATATTCTTTGTAGTGATCATCAATCACATCGATTGCAATACTTGATCATGTTCAGTGAATATTCATAAAAGAAATACTTTCGGTGTTGGGATCGGTGTATTTAGAGGGTCGGACAATTTTATGAATGAGTATGCACGACATTAAATGCGTAAACCATTAACGAATAGTATTTGCATGCATTCGATTGGGATGATCTTAATTGATAATAATTGTTAGCACCGGATGTTTTACCATTATCGTCCATTATTTATGCATATGATGAATGAAAAGGTTACCACGACGATGCATGTGTGATAGCTAAATGATAATTTGAAGAGATGGCGGTGTGATGGACAGGGAAGGACAAGGTATGTTCGCAACAGATAAACAGGCTGACATCAGTGATCCAGTGTTATCGCAGTTGGACGAGTTCATTCCACATCTTAACTCACACACATCTACGAACACCAATAACCAACCGAACAACAATCCGTTGACGTTCGTTCATTTTGTGCCATTTTATGGAGTAATCTCATTTTTATTCACTTGATTTAGTGTCTGACTTTTGACGACGTATTGTGCGGTGATTAAGAGAGAAAGAATCCGCGATGGAAAAAGAGTCTGAGTTTGATCGTTTGCAGGAGACAGTCCTCTGAGGTCTCGTCGGAATTCGCGAGTGATTTGGCGATAGGTGCCGAGGCGATAGCTGCTCACTCAACACCGACCACCAAGCGACGTATATCGGCGAGAAAACTTCATTTCGACACCACCACATCACCCACTGTTCATATAGAACCGTTCGTTTGAATTCATATAACATCACGTCAACAATCAATCCATCCATCCATCCCTCACTGTCTGTTTACTGTTCTTAAGAAATGTAGTCTTCATAAAGGTTCCACTGAAATGCAACGTTAACAAATAGCATCTTCAATATTAAAGTCTGTGCCATTTGCGATGAAAGGCTGATGTAGCTTTTAGACATTATTTTAAAATATTCACTTCATTTGTTGATTTCAGCGAACTTCATTTAGGGAAATCAATTGATGGATTGATTGATTGATTGATATTGCAACGGTTTGAAGTGAGCACGAATGAATAGAATGTGCCCGATTTATGATATTTCAGGAAAAGAAGTTGTTTGAACGACGTCAATACGAACAGAGCGCACACTGACGAAATGCTGCCTTCTGATAGGCGCTATCAGCAAGCCAACAACGATACTGACTCAAGCACTTCGTGTTCGAATCAAGACGATGCCAGAATCACACAACCCTTCTTACATAGGTAGGTGTAGTCATTCATTCAACTGCTTTGCGAGTGATCGAAGAAGAAATGGATTCTTGTTTGAGATATGTGGACGCATTGAATGAAATATTCGCGAGAGCAGAGCATCGCATCGACGAGCTGAAGTTGATGTGTATCGCGAGTGCAGAGTTGGATGGCTTCGCAATCGATATGCTCAACAAAACCAATAAAAGTTCACAGTTTGCGAACATCGACGTGAGTTGAGATGTTTTGCGATCTCGTTTATAATCGTTGAACGAATGGAATTTTCGACTGATTGCACACATTCAGTTTTTAACGTATTTAGTACAACTTAATGCACGATAAATAAATTCAAAAGGAATATCACTACAATTAACACAAACTTTTGTGATTGTAAGATGATGGTAGTGGTTAGATGTTTCGTTTTTACTTATGTGTGCAAGCGATTGGTATTTGGTTGCGATTGATCAGTTAGTGTTACCATCCATCCATCCAAAAATCAAAACATTCAGAATTTATCGTCGATCGAGGCACAGCATTTGCTACGTGCTGAAATGATTCGAAATGAGCAAAACGATCAGCGAATCGAAATGTTAACAAAGCGATGTGTGAGTCTTGAGAGACGACTGGCCGTTTGTGACACTGCCGAGGTGTTCTACTCGAATTTGAAACATGAGGTGAGCGGTTGGGCTCAATTTGAATTTAACCTTCAATGATTGATTTAAAGAAAGTTTTTGTAATTTATTGGGTTAAGATATTAGGTGATGGGTTCAGATGATTGAGGCATTAAGGTAGTGATAAGTGATGGTGAGTGGTTTCAGATGGAGGACAAACTGAAGAAATTGTTGGAAGAATTTGGCGATGTGGAACGAAGAAGGATAGAGAGGTGTACAAAATTACTGGAATTGAATGCGAAAATAGAAAGGGATTACGAGTTGAAGGTTACGCAGAACGAGGCTCTCGGTACTCAGTTGCGCTCTTTGAATACCACATTCGCATCGCTCAAACAAGTTTGTGTTCACTTTTGCATTTATTCAGTTTGATTGTCGTTTATTGAATATATCTTTATGTTTATTTGATCGCTACTGGATTTGTTCATAATGTGATGATGATAGGTTTCTTTGGTGATTTGTTAGTCAAAATATGATTTGAGTTGATATTGTAGTAGAAGTATTGTGTTCGTTAACATAACGTTATCTATTGAAAGTGTTCAATTACCTGGATTGACCAGGCTATCAAACGTTTTTAACGTTGCTGGCCACAATGCGTTTCCATTCGGTCCTTGTTCTTGCCTTCCTTTGCCGAGGTGTTACCCAATTTCTTTGTAATATCATCTTTCCATCTTATTGGAGGTCTCCCGAGTGTTCTTTTCATTTCTTTTGGGTATCATTCTGCAACTGCTCGAGTCCATCTGCCATGTGCCATTTACTCTTGCTACGTGGCCTGCCCAACGTAGCTTTCGAAAGTGTCTAATAAGTAAGTGAAATTTCATGATTTGCATAAAAGTGAACGGAATGAAACAAGTCTGCGATGTGAATTGGATTCGTTGCGGGAGAGTTACGACAGTCAACAAAGCGAGAGTAAAGGTTTGTGCGAGGGTTAATCAGATCAGAGAATTGAATTTCAATTGTATTGTTTTTAGAATTAAGAGATCGAATAGCACAACTGGAAAGGGATTCGATTAAACAGAGGAAGAGTTTACGAGACGCGGAGGAGAAATTGAAAGAGGAAATGATCAAATCGGAGAGGGAAAGGAAAAATGCAGAGATGTTGGAGCAACAGATCGGTAGGGAAAAGGACATCGCCCAAGAAAAGTGGAATATCAACGAACAAAAACTGACCCATCTTCATGTGAGTTTGTATCCAAGTGATGGATTTAGTTCAGCTATAATGATTGATTATAGTGATAAGATTGATAAAAAACAACTGTTTTGAAAAGGTATTATCGTGTGGTGCAATTAGATGTGTTGAAGCAGAGTGTTAACAGCAAACGTTCGATTTACTTACACGTACACAACAACAATAATCAGAACAAATTTAGCTTCATAATATTAGTTAGATTATAGCAAAATAAGAGGAAATGATGCTATATAAAATGACGCGAAATATGTATAACAAAAAGAATTTAATTTCAATATATTCAAAAATAAGATAGAACAATTTGATAAGAGATAGATATTGCACACTAAGGATGAATCAAAAAATCGTGAATGTCTTCAACAACAACAAGAATGAAAGTAGATGTTGATAGCAAATGGAACTGAATGCGAAATGTGAAGAGTACGAGAATGGCACGAAGAGAATGGAGGAGATGTATGAAAGGAAGGTGTCGAAACTGCGCGACGAGGTGATGCGGGTGAAGCACGAACGCGACGAGCTGGTGATCAAGGTGTGCGATTACCAGCACCACAACCGCACCTTCAAACAACAACTCATCAAAAACGCTCAACTCAAACTCGCCGATACTTGTCAAAAGGCTGTCACTGAATTCGCTGGAACGCAGTTTTCGTCGTTTGGTCCGTTTGTCATTATTTATCAGTTACAGTTTTGCAGTTTTAACTGCAGCTGGTTGATTGACAGAGTACTACTTTAATTGATGAGAATAACCATTTATTACAGCATAATCTGATTGTATTTTATATAAACTTTTTGAAGATCTCAAACATTCATGAAAGTATAATGTTTTTGAGTGATTCAGACCAAGTGAATCATCTGTGAAATTTTAATAATAATAATGGTATTTAAGATGACAGTGAGAATATAGCACCGCAATTTGTAGTATCTGCGTTGACATCTTCAAGACCACAGTCCGATGGAAGGGGATCGAAAGGTTTGCATTAGAATTGTGTTTATGCATGTGAACATTCACTAATCTTATGATGATTTCAATGAATGAATGCAAAATATTGAAAGTGATTGCTGAACTAAATAGTCATAATTGCAAGTGATTATAACTGAACTGAAAGGAATGCTTTCAGTGAGCTGCAACAATAAACCCACTCTTCAAACCAATTTAAGCAATCCCAAAACAACCGCAATTTCAAATCGAAACAAGTTACTGCAGAAACGAAAGGTTCTTGGTTTGTGTTATATTACAGGGATGAGTGATCTTATGATAGTCGAGAATTAAATGGAATTTGTGACGATTCATTTACATCTCAATAGGGGATTCTTATCGCAACCAATAATCGGAGTTTTGTTTAAAATAATTTCAGCGCCTTCGGTGATCTTTTTGTGAATTTAGCAAGATAAGCTCATAGGTCACGATCAGATTATCAGTTGAATGTTTTAAATTGAGCTCGATTCGACTGTAACTGATAGATCGCTCTTATTTGCAGGGTGCTACAGATGGAGATGTAAGGAGTCGAACGATTGAGAATATTCACAAAAATTGAACTGATCTTATATCTTATTTTGTATCTTACTTCGCCTTAATGATCTTGTACTTATGCGTAAATGCTCTTGTTCTGCTTACTATTATGCTGGAATGATCTAGCAGTTGTAGGCCTAAGCATGGCGTCGAAATAATGGAAATTGTTTACTGATGTAACACACAAATGCAATGTATTTATCAGTTGATTTGTTCGCCTTAATGCCATCATCAGGAGAGAACTAGACAATTCACAGCGTCGAGCAGAAAAAGGTGAAGGTGATTTTCACACGGCTCAATGTTGAATCACATGGGCAGTGCACAATATAAAGGTGGAAGTTCCAGGATGATATCAAAATTCGAGAATGATAAGGATAGCAGTGTTTCATGAGGGAATGAATTTAAAATGAACCAAAAAAGTAGAGGGTAGAAATATTTTGTAAATAATGAGTAAATTTAAAGGTGGCAAGAAAGTATACTTACACTTAATTTGTGTCTGCTCTGTAACGTAAAACATTAAAGTATGCGTTCTATTTTGTATTCACATAATTCGTTTATTTTGTTATTGATTCAGTCGATCTTTTTGAGATTTTATGATTGTCAATGCAACATCTTTTTGTTATTATCATAATCATATTTGTGATGTGCCTCAACTGACTGATATCATCCACAGATAAGTTGGTTTCCCATTGAATTATCAGCGATGTATTACACGTTATTGCCTTGTGTTTCATTTACCTCATATCGAATCCAGTGTTCATCAATCAAATCACTTCAGTGTGATATTATTATCTACAAACTGCTTTGATAACTTCGATAACTCGTATTATTATATTTGATTCAATAATTGTGTCAGTTATCGTTTAACACGTTCACGTCATGTGCTCATTACTGTAATATAAATATTGTGCAAATGTAATTTTGACTCTATTCCGCTTGTTTGATAATATTCCATCCAGAATTCGTTCTCATTAATCGTATAATTGTCAATTGGTAAAATCTAATTACACATTTGGATAATGTGCTGTTTGTTCTCACTCCATTTGAAAAAGACGATCGTCCGGAACAATTATTTTAAAGTGCAACGTGCACGTATGAATGCATGAAGCTGGAGTGCGACAACCTTAACGTTACACGTTCTTTTCTTTCTTGGTAAGATGAGATAAGTGCTAGCTGTTGCAGTCATTTGAGTGAAATTGTCCTCTTGGAGACTTTATCAGCGCACTACACACCTTTTAGGCATGTGGTATTCGTGAATGGATCCGGTGTTGAGTCATATGTCGAAGAAGAAGACTGTATATGAGAGATGAACCGTCATTATAAGCCTGTCATCTTTTGAGGGTAGTTATGTGCAACTGCAAACGTTCAAGAAAAACCACTGCCAGTTTAAAAAAACTGGTATGTCGACTGGAGTTCAGTTCCAGAAGTACGCATCATAACTTCACACTTATGCAGTAGCAGCAATTCGAAGAGACAGAAATGGTAGCAATTGAAACGTCTGCTTCTTCTTCTAAGTTGAAGTGAAACTGGTAAAAGTACCACTTAAATGCTGTTCAATTACGTGTTCTCACAACAGCCAAGATTGTGAGATAGTCCACTTTGGTGTCGTCGACAATTTTTTGTCCAAATCAGTAGATGATAATTCAACTTTACCCTCTGTCCAGCCAGTGGAGTAGTATGTGCACGCAATCATTATGAGCCGCCGAACATGGTCTGTTCTTGTTTTTGAGATACAAGTCATTTTTGAAAAGTTTCCTGGAGACTAATTCTCATTAGGTATTCGGCTCATAATGATTGCGTGCACATACTACTCCACTGGCTGGACAGAGGGTAAAGTTGAATTATCATCTACTGATTTGGACAAAAAATTGTCGACGACACCAAAGTGGACTATCTCACAATCTTGGCTGTTGTGAGAACACGTAATTGAACAGCATTTAAGTGGTACTTTTACCAGTTTCACTTCAACTTAGAAGAAGAAGCAGACGTTTCAATTGCTACCATTTCTGTCTCTTCGAATTGCTGCTACTGCATAAGTGTGAAGTTATGATGCGTACTTCTGGAACTGAACTCCAGTCGACATACCAGTTTTTTTAAACTGGCAGTGGTTTTTCTTGAACGTTTGCAGTTGCACATAACTACCCTCAAAAGATGACAGGCTTATAATGACGGTTCATCTCTCATATACAGTCTTCTTCTTCGACATATGACTCAACACCGGATCCATTCACGAATACCACATGCCTAAAAGGTGTGTAGTGCGCTGATAAAGTCTCCAAGAGGACAATTTCACTCAAATGACTGCAACAGCTAGCACTTATCTCATCTTACCAAGAAAGAAAAGAACGTGTAACGTTAAGGTTGTCGCACTCCAGCTTCATGCATTCATACGTGCACGTTGCACTTTAAAATAATTGTTCCGGACGATCGTCTTTTTCAAATGGAGTGAGAACAAACAGCACATTATCCAAATGTGTAATTAGATTTTACCAATTGACAATTATACGATTAATGAGAACGAATTCTGGATGGAATATTATCAAACAAGCGGAATAGAGTCAAAATTACATTTGCACAATATTTATATTACAGTAATGAGCACATGACGTGAACGTGTTAAACGATAACTGACACAATTATTGAATCAAATATAATAATACGAGTTATCGAAGTTATCAAAGCAGTTTGTAGATAATAATATCACACTGAAGTGATTTGATTGATGAACACTGGATTCGATATGAGGTAAATGAAACACAAGGCAATAACGTGTAATACATCGCTGATAATTCAATGGGAAACCAACTTATCTGTGGATGATATCAGTCAGTTGAGGCACATCACAAATATGATTATGATAATAACAAAAAGATGTTGCATTGACAATCATAAAATCTCAAAAAGATCGACTGAATCAATAACAAAATAAACGAATTATGTGAATACAAAATAGAACGCATACTTTAATGTTTTACGTTACAGAGCAGACACAAATTAAGTGTAAGTATACTTTCTTGCCACCTTTAAATTTACTCATTATTTACAAAATATTTCTACCCTCTACTTTTTTGGTTCATTTTAAATTCATTCCCTCATGAAACACTGCTATCCTTATCATTCTCGAATTTTGATATCATCCTGGAACTTCCACCTTTATATTGTGCACTGCCCATGTGATTCAACATTGAGCCGTGTGAAAATCACCTTCACCTTTTTCTGCTCGACGCTGTGAATTGTCTAGTTCTCTCCTGATGATGGCATTAAGGCGAACAAATCAACTGATAAATACATTGCATTTGTGTGTTACATCAGTAAACAATTTCCATTATTTCGACGCCATGCTTAGGCCTACAACTGCTAGATCATTCCAGCATAATAGTAAGCAGAACAAGAGCATTTACGCATAAGTACAAGATCATTAAGGCGAAGTAAGATACAAAATAAGATATAAGATCAGTTCAATTTTTGTGAATATTCTCAATCGTTCGACTCCTTACATCTCCATCTGTAGCACCCTGCAAATAAGAGCGATCTATCAGTTACAGTCGAATCGAGCTCAATTTAAAACATTCAACTGATAATCTGATCGTGACCTATGAGCTTATCTTGCTAAATTCACAAAAAGATCACCGAAGGCGCTGAAATTATTTTAAACAAAACTCCGATTATTGGTTGCGATAAGAATCCCCTATTGAGATGTAAATGAATCGTCACAAATTCCATTTAATTCTCGACTATCATAAGATCACTCATCCCTGTAATATAACACAAACCAAGAACCTTTCGTTTCTGCAGTAACTTGTTTCGATTTGAAATTGCGGTTGTTTTGGGATTGCTTAAATTGGTTTGAAGAGTGGGTTTATTGTTGCAGCTCACTGAAAGCATTCCTTTCAGTTCAGTTATAATCACTTGCAATTATGACTATTTAGTTCAGCAATCACTTTCAATATTTTGCATTCATTCATTGAAATCATCATAAGATTAGTGAATGTTCACATGCATAAACACAATTCTAATGCAAACCTTTCGATCCCCTTCCATCGGACTGTGGTCTTGAAGATGTCAACGCAGATACTACAAATTGCGGTGCTATATTCTCACTGTCATCTTAAATACCATTATTATTATTAAAATTTCACAGATGATTCACTTGGTCTGAATCACTCAAAAACATTATACTTTCATGAATGTTTGAGATCTTCAAAAAGTTTATATAAAATACAATCAGATTATGCTGTAATAAATGGTTATTCTCATCAATTAAAGTAGTACTCTGTCAATCAACCAGCTGCAGTTAAAACTGCAAAACTGTAACTGATAAATAATGACAAACGGACCAAACGACGAAAACTGCGTTCCAGCGAATTCAGTGACAGCCTTTTGACAAGTATCGGCGAGTTTGAGTTGAGCGTTTTTGATGAGTTGTTGTTTGAAGGTGCGGTTGTGGTGCTGGTAATCGCACACCTTGATCACCAGCTCGTCGCGTTCGTGCTTCACCCGCATCACCTCGTCGCGCAGTTTCGACACCTTCCTTTCATACATCTCCTCCATTCTCTTCGTGCCATTCTCGTACTCTTCACATTTCGCATTCAGTTCCATTTGCTATCAACATCTACTTTCATTCTTGTTGTTGTTGAAGACATTCACGATTTTTTGATTCATCCTTAGTGTGCAATATCTATCTCTTATCAAATTGTTCTATCTTATTTTTGAATATATTGAAATTAAATTCTTTTTGTTATACATATTTCGCGTCATTTTATATAGCATCATTTCCTCTTATTTTGCTATAATCTAACTAATATTATGAAGCTAAATTTGTTCTGATTATTGTTGTTGTGTACGTGTAAGTAAATCGAACGTTTGCTGTTAACACTCTGCTTCAACACATCTAATTGCACCACACGATAATACCTTTTCAAAACAGTTGTTTTTTATCAATCTTATCACTATAATCAATCATTATAGCTGAACTAAATCCATCACTTGGATACAAACTCACATGAAGATGGGTCAGTTTTTGCTCGTTGATATTCCACTTTTCTTGGGCGATGTCCTTTTCCCTACCGATCTGTTGCTCCAACATCTCTGCATTTTTCCTTTCCCTCTCCGATTTGATCATTTCTTCTTTCAATTTCTCCTCCGCGTCTCGTAAACTCTTCCTCTGTTTAATCGAATCCCTTTCCAGTTGTGCTATTCGATCTCTTAATTCTAAAAACAATACAATTGAAATTCAATTCTCTGATCTGATTAACCCTCACACAAACCTTTATTCTCGCTTTGTTGACTGTCGTAACTCTCCCGCAACGAATCCAATTCACATCGCAGACTTGTTTCATTCCGTTCACTTTTATGCAAATCATGAAATTTCACTTACTTATTAGACACTTTCGAAAGCTACGTTGGGCAGGCCACGTAGCAAGAGTAAATGGCACATGGCAGATGGACTCGAGCAGTTGCAGAATGATACCCAAAAGAAATGAAAAGAACACTCGGGAGACCTCCAATAAGATGGAAAGATGATATTACAAAGAAACTGGGTAACACCTCGGCAAAGGAAGGCAAGAACAAGGACCGAATGGAAACGCATTGTGGCCAGCAACGTTAAAAACGTTTGATAGCCTGGTCAATCCAGGTAATTGAACACTTTCAATAGATAACGTTATGTTAACGAACACAATACTTCTACTACAATATCAACTCAAATCATATTTTGACTAACAAATCACCAAAGAAACCTATCATCATCACATTATGAACAAATCCAGTAGCGATCAAATAAACATAAAGATATATTCAATAAACGACAATCAAACTGAATAAATGCAAAAGTGAACACAAACTTGTTTGAGCGATGCGAATGTGGTATTCAAAGAGCGCAACTGAGTACCGAGAGCCTCGTTCTGCGTAACCTTCAACTCGTAATCCCTTTCTATTTTCGCATTCAATTCCAGTAATTTTGTACACCTCTCTATCCTTCTTCGTTCCACATCGCCAAATTCTTCCAACAATTTCTTCAGTTTGTCCTCCATCTGAAACCACTCACCATCACTTATCACTACCTTAATGCCTCAATCATCTGAACCCATCACCTAATATCTTAACCCAATAAATTACAAAAACTTTCTTTAAATCAATCATTGAAGGTTAAATTCAAATTGAGCCCAACCGCTCACCTCATGTTTCAAATTCGAGTAGAACACCTCGGCAGTGTCACAAACGGCCAGTCGTCTCTCAAGACTCACACATCGCTTTGTTAACATTTCGATTCGCTGATCGTTTTGCTCATTTCGAATCATTTCAGCACGTAGCAAATGCTGTGCCTCGATCGACGATAAATTCTGAATGTTTTGATTGTTGGATGGATGGATGGTAACACTAACTGATCAATCACAACCAAATACCAATCGCTTGCACACATAAGTAAAAACGAAACATCTAACCACTACCATCATCTTACAATCACAAAAGTTTGTGTTAATTGTAGTGATATTCCTTTTGAATTTATTTATCGTGCATTAAGTTGTACTAAATACGTTAAAAACTGAATGTGTGCAATCAGTCGAAAATTCCATTCGTTCAACGATTATAAACGAGATCGCAAAACATCTCAACTCACGTCGATGTTCGCAAACTGTGAACTTTTATTGGTTTTGTTGAGCATATCGATTGCGAAGCCATCCAACTCTGCACTCGCGATACACATCAACTTCAGCTCGTCGATGCGATGCTCTGCTCTCGCGAATATTTCATTCAATGCGTCCACATATCTCAAACAAGAATCCATTTCTTCTTCGATCACTCGCAAAGCAGTTGAATGAATGACTACACCTACCTATGTAAGAAGGGTTGTGTGATTCTGGCATCGTCTTGATTCGAACACGAAGTGCTTGAGTCAGTATCGTTGTTGGCTTGCTGATAGCGCCTATCAGAAGGCAGCATTTCGTCAGTGTGCGCTCTGTTCGTATTGACCTCGTTCAAACAACTTCTTTTCCTGAAATATCATAAATCGGGCACATTCTATTCATTCGTGCTCACTTCAAACCGTTGCAATATCAATCAATCAATCAATCCATCAATTGATTTCCCTAAATGAAGTTCGCTGAAATCAACAAATGAAGTGAATATTTTAAAATAATGTCTAAAAGCTACATCAGCCTTTCATCGCAAATGGCACAGACTTTAATATTGAAGATGCTATTTGTTAACGTTGCATTTCAGTGGAACCTTTATGAAGACTACATTTCTTAAGAACAGTAAACAGACAGTGAGGGATGGATGGATGGATTGATTGTTGACGTGATGTTATATGAATTCAAACGAACGGTTCTATATGAACAGTGGGTGATGTGGTGGTGTCGAAATGAAGTTTTCTCGCCGATATACGTCGCTTGGTGGTCGGTGTTGAGTGAGCAGCTATCGCCTCGGCACCTATCGCCAAATCACTCGCGAATTCCGACGAGACCTCAGAGGACTGTCTCCTGCAAACGATCAAACTCAGACTCTTTTTCCATCGCGGATTCTTTCTCTCTTAATCACCGCACAATACGTCGTCAAAAGTCAGACACTAAATCAAGTGAATAAAAATGAGATTACTCCATAAAATGGCACAAAATGAACGAACGTCAACGGATTGTTGTTCGGTTGGTTATTGGTGTTCGTAGATGTGTGTGAGTTAAGATGTGGAATGAACTCGTCCAACTGCGATAACACTGGATCACTGATGTCAGCCTGTTTATCTGTTGCGAACATACCTTGTCCTTCCCTGTCCATCACACCGCCATCTCTTCAAATTATCATTTAGCTATCACACATGCATCGTCGTGGTAACCTTTTCATTCATCATATGCATAAATAATGGACGATAATGGTAAAACATCCGGTGCTAACAATTATTATCAATTAAGATCATCCCAATCGAATGCATGCAAATACTATTCGTTAATGGTTTACGCATTTAATGTCGTGCATACTCATTCATAAAATTGTCCGACCCTCTAAATACACCGATCCCAACACCGAAAGTATTTCTTTTATGAATATTCACTGAACATGATCAAGTATTGCAATCGATGTGATTGATGATCACTACAAAGAATATCATTTGATCCGAGTGCAACAAACATAAATAACATTTATTGAATCATTGAACAATAATTTATACAATCAATTCCTTCAATAGTTCTTCACATCTTTTGTCCACATTACCCCTTTCGATGAGAGATAACAACCCTGAAGAATGTTAACAAACGTTATGCATTTGATTCTACTCGTATTCATCAATCACAAAACAACGAATCAACCGCAAACACTCACCCATTTTATCAGTCTCATCCAAAAACATTGCAGCAATATCAAATCTCGGCACTGATCTTAATCTCAACAACGACTCGATTATTTTCGAGTGATTACAATCATTCACCACTTTATTAAATCCAGCGATCAGCAGCGATACCATGTCACTCTCTATTATATCACCAAGTAACCGATCATATTCATTCGGATCTATTGACTGTAATCATTATCATTATCGTTTCTATTCATAAGAGTTTCACTCCCTTTTAATGAATGTATCAAACGTTAAGTAAAGAAATAGATACGATAAAGTATTCGGCGAATTTTTCAGGTGATTCTTTCAGAGATGTGTAGTCGACGATAAACTGATACGATGTTGTTGGAGGTGAAGGAATGCGAACGCAGTAATCACCAACCGATCGCGACTCACTAGCAATTTCTTTCTGCAATTTGCGCGATACTTTTAAAAAATAACTTCATTCTTATTCTCTCTTAGTCATTTTCAATGTTTCACTCCATTCAAATCGTGTAACAACCTAGAATCTATCAACGAATACACACGTGAATCTATGCTCGTAACAAACAAACGAATGAATCTAAATAACGCAACCTTAACATGATGCGTTTCACATGAAGCACCAACGACTTTCACTGAATCCGAATGCAGTTCCTTGAGCGGAACCTCCGATCGAATCGTATCACATTTATCAACGCATCTCAACGTCACACTACGCACATTCTTCTAGAGTATCATCATCATTACCATTACAGATAACTGGATAATAGATATAAGCCGGATCATAGCCTGGCTCAGGCTCCAACATTAATGATATTGGTACACCACTCGGTTTCAAGCGAAATTTTCCTCCGCGAACGGGAAAGTTTTGCTTGAAACCGAGTGGTGTACCAATATCATCATCATTACCATTACGTTAACCATTCAACAACAACGAACCCAACCAAAAACCAACTTTATTTTTGATGTTTTCTTTCAGTTTCATTGTTTCCTTATTACTGCTGTCCATTTTGAGGATTTCATCTAAATCTTTCGATGCTAGTTCATACAATCCAAGGCTTTGCAAAGCCATTGCATGTCTGAAATTGTGCAGTTTTGATTCAACTTCACAGCAATACGTAACTGAACGAAGTAATA
>JAPYMA010002321.1:0-11162 GCA_035041965.1 Anisakis pegreffii
GACAAAATTATTTGACGAGTTTCAATGCGCTTATGAGTTGTTAGCTAGTTAAACTATTATTAGTGATTTGCTGCTGCTTCAATCACTTTCTTGATATCAGTTACTCTGAATGCTGATTGAGATGTGATGTTGTTGATTACAATAATAATAATAATAAATAATAATAATAAATAATAACAAATAATAATAATTAATACAGATAACAACACTCTATTATTAATACTGAGAATATATGAATCATATGAAGAGTCAGAGCTCGAGTTACAGCTCAGATTACACCTATCAGAACTAATCCTATTAAGAATTAAAGCGGAAAGTGTGTATGATCGAATGAAACGATTTCGAGAGAGGAACGGACGTACAAAAAATGCACGACAAACACAGTGTTTAGATGAGTGAAAATTCAAAAACGTGGTACTAATACAATAAACAAATTCGTTCATTTCACATCCTCTAATAACAAATATCCACCTCAAATCAACGTCAATCTGTAAACCTTCTCACACCAGCGAACTCGTTATAAATAAGGAAGGATATATTTTAGCAAATACGACGACTACGTATAAATGATTACGTATTTCGGCATAAATGATCACACTCTAATTCAGACTCCATCTTAAGCGTCCTGATATGTTCGTGTTTGTGCTCGCGGTTTGGGACAGCAACCTTAGAAGCATAACGGACAGTCAATGCAGTCAATTCGACTACACTAAACTGCTCAACTAAATAACAACACCATATTCAAGTTAGGAAATGATGAATATAAATAAAATAAAGTCTTAATTATACATGAATGTGATCCGCTCATATCACAGTATACCGATGTAAAAATACATTAAATAGCACACATACGTGACGAATCGACCAATCGGAATCATAACGATAAAAATAATAATTATAACAATAATAATATTAAAGATAATAATATATAATACCAATAATAATAACAATAATAATAATCATACCGACACCAATAGAATTATTGGACGTATCAGTGTTCTTCAATGATGATTGGTTAGCGTTTTGGATTAGCACCGCCCACCGATTTCATTGAATGGATAAAATTTATATGAATTCAACGAAATGACACGCCCACCTCACCAATAATCCATATTATATTAAATGATACACACACGCATGCATACTCTCTCAATTTTTGCATCCTTCTCTGCCCATCTCATTATTCAGCAATATTTCTTAATCATTTGCAATTTCTTTTCTTTGCTTATCTGAATATTCAACATTGTTTTCACAATTATTTTATTTCATCTGACTTGAATTCCATCCAAACATCTAATAACTAATAATCTTTTCAATCAATACGGTTTTAGGCTGTCATCTTGGAATAAGTAATTAACTAACTCCTTTAAGATGAACTAATTGGTCACTATAAGATTCGTGCTTCCCTACTGACAATAATTAATCATATTATCCATAGAGATGATGTTTAGAAAATTTTCAATTTAACACTGGTAGTATCGTCATTTAGCTCAGTAATACTGCTGAAACTAATAGTAATCATAATGACAAAAACTCAGCTAGCTCATTAATTAAGATGGAAAAATATCATTTAATTTTCGCCATATTTACGTCAACTTAATGCAGTTTCAATTCCGATCTCCAACTCGGTCACAAAACCTTGACGAATCACCTGACATGCTCAAGTGCGACATATTTCCAATACCATGTTTTTCGTTCTTCATTACTATCTTCACTATTGTTGATGTTATTTCCATTAGTGTTAAGATTATCGTTATTATTAGTGTATCAATTTTAGCAGTTACACCGCTGGAAAGATTAATTGCTTCACATATTGTTTGTAACTATAAACATCATTAGAATTGCCAGAAGAAGTAAGAGATATCAGTCTAAATATAGACTTCCAAGTGAACATTAAAATCAAATTTGAGTCAAACTCATCTAATCGGATTATGTATCATCCAATAAGTTGCATATATACATGAGTATATAATCAAGACACACTACTAGACGAGATTATATTCAACTACTGTAGCCATAACGTTGAGATAACAATAAAGAAACGCAATCGAGACGGCGAATAAAATGGTCAATAAAGAAATCTGATGGATCATTTGAGAACGATAGCGAACAGCCATCAAAAACGCTGATCTATATGTACATAATACGGACGAATAGTTCGACGTCTAGGAATGTCAACTGAAAATGACAAATACTAATAGCTGTAATAATTGGAAACGATTATGGATTGGTGAAGAGCAACTTCGGTTGCATCCACTCTACTCACTTACGCGTTCTATGCTGTGAAAGCAGTCATAATTTTGATTGATGTTCAGTAGTTTGGGACTCAATAGAACGTGAGATGAATCCGATCATTACAGATACGAGAAAATGAATGTACAAAATCATGCCAACTTGAAATAAAGTAAATTATGAAATTTCTCATTAAAATAAATACCAATCACTCGGTTCCTTTTCGTTCAAGTACATAATATTGTGTTTTGAGTTCAACCGCTAATATGATTACTGCCCTATAATGCTAACGAAAACAGAGAGAGTATGTAAACAATGAATACTGATTATATATTCGGGAAGCATTTCAGATCAAGACCGCAACAGAAACAATGAAAAATACAAGGTAAAGTGGTAAAAAGAAGGTTATATGACGGAATCGGGAAGAGATCAATGATGATTAGCAATGATGAGATGAACTGGAGTCAGAGTAGCTTCGGAATGTATTAGAACAAGTAGATGTCGAAGGATAATGCGAAGGGGTAAATGAAATGAGTAGTAAGGGAATGGTGAATGATATCGATAATAATTGATAAGGGTGAATAAAATAAACCTATATCACACATCCTACACAAATGACACATGACTGAATCACTATTCTCGAAGCTACTATTATCATTATCAGTGTTTTTATCACTCCCATCACTACTGCTAGCGTTATCATCGCTATTATTAATGACATTATTATTGTTGCTATTATCATCATTAATATTAATATTAATAATTGGATGACCTTAATTTTCGTTCGATGAACTTGTCAATGATCAATAAATGATTGGACAAACTAAATCTATCTGATGATCACCCTTCAAATTGTCAATCATCGAAGCGATCAGAAAAAATTGATCTTCTCAAAATTCCACACAACTGATTGTTTTCATCAGTTTTTTTGACATTTTTCTCGACTTCGTCAATCCTTTGCAACCTCTATAGAATGCAACACATCCACTCAAGCACACATTCTACATCGAGCATACTCCGCGACTCGCCTAATCAATTCTTTCTTCTCGTTCACAACATCATTTATCGTTGGTTTTCATCTGTTTCACCGAAACTCCTCTAACAATCATCTCACGTATGAAAAACACCAAAATGAAACATTTCCTTCAATGAATGCTCATCAAATTTTTCATAAATTTCATGCAATGCAAAAACACGATAAATGATTTGTAGATTAAAGTAAAATTATGATCACATACCACTATGGATAATACGGATAGGGAGGATAATCATTCAGCACGAATACAGAATAGGGATTTGAGTAAACGAAGGCTATTAGCTTGGATATCGCCCTTACAAATTTCTATATGTCCATATATCTTTGTGAATAATAGTAGTTGACATAAGAATATGATAATAATAAATAATAACAAGTCAATGATGCATCAAAATGTAAAAGTTAAATCGCTATTTATTATTCATTCTAGACACTGAATATCTTCCCGACCACTGGTTCTCTATATTCATCCTTTCTAAGCAGTCAACTGAGCGTAAGTGATTTGTCAAATATCTTCGCTTTATAAAGATTGCCACACATCTGCCAATAATATCCACAGATACATAGTATATATCCCCATGGAATCATATTATAACATATATCACCTATTGCTATTAATATTATTATCTAGATCTTTCAGCATGATTATAATTGTCTCATGATCAGTATTGTCATCATTATCATTGTCCGAATTCATATTACACATGTGCATACAATGGTCAGTGATATTAGTGACGAGATAACTACAGCAATGGTGGTGATCAGAATATTGATAAGATGATTAAGGTAGCGATGATGATCAGTTTCACTAATCTGTTTCGAAGTTTCAGCATCTGTCTGATTCATTTCGCATACTCACAGCAACCAGTGACAACCACAAAGGTCAAAACTGTCAGCAGTTCGCTCTCAAATTTTACTCAATTCCGACAGCACATTTCTCATTATCACAAGTTCATTTTCGAATGCTAGCATTGATATTTGTTTCATTAAACATTTCCATCATATTTTTAAGAAACATCTTAAATGTGATTAATTTTAATCTCACAAGCCGTTATTTCTCTAGAAATCATGCAAACATTCAGTATATTTCATGATAGTGCTGAAGAGCCAAGAAAATGTAACCTTCTTCCATTTTTTTAAAGAGAACGCAAACTGTCAAGTTGAGTAAGATTAATGGAGAAGTGGGCAGATTAATTTCAGTGTCAAATCATGAAACCCACTGAATTGTATCAAGATTAACTATGACTCCTGGCTGATTATAAGCAAAATTATGAAAAACTGAATTTTAAGAACTAATATTCGATTAGATGTTACAATACTACGATAAATTTGTGATCATCTGATCCAGCAGTGATCACTTTTTTGAACTGTTATTGGTGTTAGGATTATAACTACTATCATTAATATTACTATAATTTTATCACTCCTATTCACTGATTTATTCAAAAATTATACTATCACTGTTACGATTACTGCTTTCATTACCACTGTTATCAATACTTTTTTGGTAATCGCTATAACCACTACTATGTCATATATTAGCCCAAGCAGATCATCACTGTATTCGCTGCATCGTCTTCACCAAAATATTCTTTCCAAATCAAAGCAGCTGAATCCAATTCACAATCGATTCAACTCAAGGGCGTATTATTACGAGACTAAATTCGATATTCACTATCAGTGGAATATCGTTGAATGAATGAATCTGAATAAACAAATAAATACTAATTGTAAGAGCATTAGTAAAATGCTGCAATTTATGAATTGTGTAATCAGTGAGCGATTAACTCAAATTGATGAGATGAAAAGGATACGTAGATGAGATGAAAATGAAGATCATATAAAATGAAATTCGATCGCTTAGCAAGAAGGCAGCAGAGCAGTTCGAGTTATTCGGCGATACATTCATTCAGATATTCCGATCGAAGACAGTTTTAAGATGAGTTTCGGATTTATATCATATTGGTGATTTGATGCTGATGAACAGTTGCTGTTGTTACTAATACTGCTGATTAGTAACAACAGCAACTGTTCATCAGCATCAAATCACCAATATGATATAAATCCGAAACTCATCTTAAAACTGTCTTCGATCGGAATATCTGAATGAATGTATCGCCGAATAACTCGAACTGCTCTGCTGCCTTCTTGCTAAGCGATCGAATTTCATTTTATATGATCTTCATTTTCATCTCATCTACGTATCCTTTTCATCTCATCAATTTGAGTTAATCGCTCACTGATTACACAATTCATAAATTGCAGCATTTTACTAATGCTCTTACAATTAGTATTTATTTGTTTATTCAGATTCATTCATTCAACGATATTCCACTGATAGTGAATATCGAATTTAGTCTCGTAATAATACGCCCTTGAGTTGAATCGATTGTGAATTGGATTCAGCTGCTTTGATTTGGAAAGAATATTTTGGTGAAGACGATGCAGCGAATACAGTGATGATCTGCTTGGGCTAATATATGACATAGTAGTGGTTATAGCGATTACCAAAAAAGTATTGATAACAGTGGTAATGAAAGCAGTAATCGTAACAGTGATAGTATAATTTTTGAATAAATCAGTGAATAGGAGTGATAAAATTATAGTAATATTAATGATAGTAGTTATAATCCTAACACCAATAACAGTTCAAAAAAGTGATCACTGCTGGATCAGATGATCACAAATTTATCGTAGTATTGTAACATCTAATCGAATATTAGTTCTTAAAATTCAGTTTTTCATAATTTTGCTTATAATCAGCCAGGAGTCATAGTTAATCTTGATACAATTCAGTGGGTTTCATTATTTGACACTGAAATTAATCTGCCCACTTCTCCATTGATCTTCATCAACTTGACAGTTTGCATTCTCTTTAAAAAAATGGAAGAAGGTTACATTTTCTTGGCTCTTCAGCACTATCATGAAATATACTGAATGTTTGCATGATATTCTAGAGAAATAACGGCTTGTGAGATTGTAATTAATCACATTTAAGATGTTTCTTAAAAATATGATGGAAATGTTTAATGAAACAAATATCAATATTAGCATTCGAAAATGAACTTGTGATAATGAGAAATGTGCTGTCGGAATTGAGTAAAATTTGAGAGCGAACTGCTGACAGTTTTGACCTTTGTGGTTGTCACTGGTTGCTGTGAGTATGCGAAATGAATCGGACAGATGCTGAAACTTCGAAACAGATTAGTGAAACTGATCGTCATCGCTACCTTAATCATCTTATCAATATTCTGATCACCACCATTGCCGTAGTTATCTCGTCACTAATACCACTGACCATTGTATGCACATGTTTAATATGAATTCCGTCAATGATAATGATGACAATACTGATCATGAGACAATTATAATCATGCTGAAAGATCTAGATAATAATATTAATAGCAATAGGTGATATATGTTATAATATGATTCCATGGGGATATATACTATGTATCTGTGGATATTATTGGCAGATGTGTGGCAATCTTTATAAAGCGAAGATATTTGACAAATCACTTACGCTCAGTTGACTGCTTAGAAAGGATGAATATAGAGAACCAGTGGTCGGGAAGATATTCAGTGTCTAGAATGAATAATAAATAGCGATTTAACTTTTACATTTTGATGCATCATTGACTTGTTATTATTTATTATTATCATATTCTTATGTCAACTACTATTATTCACAAAGATATATGGACATATAGAAATTTGTAAGGGCGATATCCAAGCTAATAGCCTTCGTTTACTCAAATCCCTATTCTGTATTCGTGCTGAATGATTATCCTCCCTATCCGTATTATCCATAGTGGTATGTGATCATAATTTTACTTTAATCACAAATCATTTATCGTGTTTCTTGCATGAAATTTATGAAAAATTTGATGAGCATTCATTGAAGGAAATGTTTCATTTTGGTGTTTTTCATACGTGAGATGATTGTTAGAGGAGTTTCGGTGAAACAGATGAAAACCAACGATAAATGATGTTGTGAACGAGAAGAAAGAATTGATTAGGCGAGTCGCGGAGTATGCTCGATGTAGAATGTGTGCTTGAGTGAATGTGTTGCATTCTATAGAGGTTGCAAAGGATTGACGAAGTCGAGAAAAATGTCAAAAAAACTGATGAAAACAATCAGTTGTGTGGAATTTTGAGAAGATCAATTTTTTCTGATCGCTTCGATGATTGACAATTTGAAGGGTGATCATCAGATAGATTTAGTTTGTCCAATCATTTATTGATCATTGACAAGTTCATCGAACGAAAATTGAGGTCATCCAATTATTAATATTAATATTAATGATGATAATAGCAACAATAATAATGTCATTAATAATAGCGATGATAACGCTAGCAGTAGTGATGGGAATGATAAAAACACTGATAATGATAATAGTAGCTTCGAGAATAGTGATTCAGTCATGTGTCATTTGTGTAGGATGTGTGATATAGGTTTATTTTATTCACCCTTATCAATTATTATCGATATCATTCACCATTCCCTTACTACTCATTTCATTTACCCCTTCGCATTATCCTTCGACATCTACTTGTTCTAATAAATAACGAAGCTACTCTGACTCCAGTTCATCTCATCATTGCTAATCATAATTGATCTGTTCCCGATTCCGTCATATAACCTTCTTTTTACCACTTTACCTTGTATTTTTCATTGTTTCTGTTGCGTTCTTGATCTAAAATGCTTCCCGAATATATAATCAGCATTCATAGTTTACATACTCTCTCTGTTTTCGTTAGCATTATAGGGCAGTAATCATATTAGCGGTTGAACTCAAAACACAATATTATGTACTTGAACGAAAAGGAACCGAGTGATTGGTATTTATTTTAATGAGAAATTTCATAATTTACTTTATTTCAAGTTGGCATGATTTTGTACATTCATTTTCTCGTATCTGTAATGATCGGATTCATCTCACGTTCTATTGAGTCCCAAACTACTGAACATCAATCAAAATTATGACTGCTTTCACAGCATAGAACGCGTAAGTGAGTAGAGTGGATGCAACCGAAGTTGCTCTTCACCAATCCATAATCGTTTCCAATTATTACAGCTATTAGTATTTGTCATTTTCAGTTGACATTCCTAGACGTCGAACTATTCGTCCGTATTATGTACATATAGATCAGCGTTTTTGATGGCTGTTCGCTATCGTTCTCAAATGATCCATCAGATTTCTTTATTGACCATTTTATTCGCCGTCTCGATTGCGTTTCTTTATTGTTATCTCAACGTTATGGCTACAGTAGTTGAATATAATCTCGTCTAGTAGTGTGTCTTGATTATATACTCATGTATATATGCAACTTATTGGATGATACATAATCCGATTAGATGAGTTTGACTCAAATTTGATTTTAATGTTCACTTGGAAGTCTATATTTAGACTGACATCTCTCACTCCTTCTGGCAATTCTAATGATGTTTATAGTTACAAACAATATGTGAAGCAGTCAATCTTTCCAGCGGTGTAACCGCTAAAATTGATACACTAATAATAACGATAATCTTAACACTAATGGAAATAACATCAACAATAGTGAAGATAGTAATGAAGAACGAAAAACATGGTATTGGAAATATGTCGCACTTGAGCATGTCAGGTGATTCGTCAAGGTTTTGTGACCGAGTTGGAGATCGGAATTGAAACTGCATTAAGTTGACGTAAATATGGCGAAAATTAAATGATATTTTTCCATCTTAATTAATGAGCTAGCTGAGTTTTTGTCATTATGATTACTATTAGTTTCAGCAGTATTACTGAGCTAAATGACGATACTACCAGTGTTAAATTGAAAATTTTCTAAACATCATCTCTATGGATAATATGATTAATTATTGTCAGTAGGGAAGCACGAATCTTATAGTGACCAATTAGTTCATCTTAAAGGAGTTAGTTAATTACTTATTCCAAGATGACAGCCTAAAACCGTATTGATTGAAAAGATTATTAGTTATTAGATGTTTGGATGGAATTCAAGTCAGATGAAATAAAATAATTGTGAAAACAATGTTGAATATTCAGATAAGCAAAGAAAAGAAATTGCAAATGATTAAGAAATATTGCTGAATAATGAGATGGGCAGAGAAGGATGCAAAAATTGAGAGAGTATGCATGCGTGTGTGTATCATTTAATATAATATGGATTATTGGTGAGGTGGGCGTGTCATTTCGTTGAATTCATATAAATTTTATCCATTCAATGAAATCGGTGGGCGGTGCTAATCCAAAACGCTAACCAATCATCATTGAAGAACACTGATACGTCCAATAATTCTATTGGTGTCGGTATGATTATTATTATTGTTATTATTATTGGTATTATTATATTATTATCTTTAATATTATTATTGTTATAATTATTATTTTTATCGTTATGATTCCGATTGGTCGATTCGTCACGTATGTGTGCTATTTAATGTATTTTTACATCGGTATACTGTGATATGAGCGGATCACATTCATGTATAATTAAGACTTTATTTTATTTATATTCATCATTTCCTAACTTGAATATGGTGTTGTTATTTAGTTGAGCAGTTTAGTGTAGTCGAATTGACTGCATTGACTGTCCGTTATGCTTCTAAGGTTGCTGTCCCAAACCGCGAGCACAAACACGAACATATCAGGACGCTTAAGATGGAGTCTGAATTAGAGTGTGATCATTTATGCCGAAATACGTAATCATTTAAACGTAATCGTCATATTTGCTAAAATATATCCTTCCTTATTTATAACGAGTTCGCTGGTGTGAGAAGGTTTACAGATTGACGTTGATTTGAGGTCGATATTTGTTATTAGAGGATGTGAAATGAACGAATTTGTTTATTGTATTAGTACCACGTTTTTGAATTTTCACTCATCTAAACACTGTGTCTGTCGTGCATTTTTTGTACGTCCGTTCCTCTCTCGAAATCGTTTCATTCGATCATACACACTCTCCGCTTTAATTCTTAATAGGATTAGTTCTGATAGGTGTAATCTGAGCTGTAACTCGAGCTCTGACTCTTCATATGATTCATATATTCTCAGTATTAATAATAGAGTGTTGTTATCTGTATTAATTATTATTATTTGTTATTATTTATTATTATTATTTATTATGATTATTATTGTAATCAACAACATCACATCTCAATCAGCATTCAGAGTAACTGATATCAAGAAAGTGATTGAAGCAGCAGCAAATCACTAATAATAGTTTAACTAGCTAACAACTCATAAGCGCATTGAAACTCGTCAAATAATTTTGTCTTATTCTCTTAAATGCGTTCCATATCCTCTTAATGATGTGATATATCATATCTTATCTCATTTATACACACCACACTTCTATCCATCCATCCTCTCTATATCTACTACCCCTCAACCAAATCCACTGCGTTTATCGTTTGCGTTCATTCATCCATCTATCTATCCTCCCACCACGTTCTTAATGTATTATTTGCGATATGATTTCATAATTCATAATCTCTATCTTCATCAATTTCTTCTCTCACACTCACAAATCATCTAAACATCATCCTCAGCAGTGCGATGTCTTCATTGTCTGAATAAACGAATCGTTATTACTATTATTATTTGTATTATTTCATCGTTTAAATATCCAGCAACAATCGAACAAATTCACCGCTAAATCATTTATCATTTATGATTTCTCGCAGCATTGGTGCTTACCTAATGAATTATTCTGCTTTTAGTCGATCTTATTCTAGTCCATTATACTCTATCCATCCAACCAACCGACTTGTTCAAGGCAGAGTCAAATCATCAAATCCGAATCTCAAGTCGACTCGTTTATCCTCCAAAACCCAAAATCCTATCGCATCAGTACTAGTTATGTGCAATATTATCATCTATGAAGATGT
>JAPYMA010002322.1:0-11915 GCA_035041965.1 Anisakis pegreffii
GTCTTCTTCATTGAACACAACTTTTCAATCAACTAATAATTTCATATATGGAATCGTTGACATTTTTTTTCAGTGAACGCTTCTTTGCATTTAATGAAAACTTTCCTTCTGAATTTGTTCATACACTCAACACTGAATTCATACACTCGTTCACAGACTCAAGCGAAACGTGCCTGCCTCCACTGATGAATCGAAATGATTTGTTACTTGAGGCTGAGTGAGCACGCTCATAAATGAACTTGAATTACACGTGGTGTGACCATGTAAGACAACATTGAATGTAGCTTCATCATTCGCTCTCTTTACATGGCACGTTTCTGTGAAATGCGATTGGTGAATGAATGTTAAATATCTTCACTCACTTAAACAATCATCGAAACGTCCATCTTTCACGTCACAAATCAATATTCAATGTAAGTATTCAGGAAAAAATTATAAAGAAATATCTTCAAAAAACGCTTATCGCTCGAATTATTTATTTTTTTCGATGTGAAACTAAACCGGTATGGTTTGAGGTTTTTTCTCCTTTAAACGTTTTGGTACGAATCAAACTCCAAACTCTGACTACAGCATGATCGATGAGGTTCTTCAAAATTTAATTAATTCGCTTTTTCGTATGATTAATTGAGCGTTCTTATGAAGGCTGTTTGCGGAGTTGTAAATCATTCTAATCATCGTATTTCTCACTAAACGCGGAACGCAAATGTAAATTTGAAAATCAATGATGTAATAGTTGGAATGCTTTAATATTTTATAACTTCATCTTGCGATCGTTTTTATCTCACAATGTTAAATCCGTGAAGTGTTGCTTCTGCAAATATCAATATTAATGTACCTTTCTAATCAGTAAACAAATATTTAATACCTTTCTTAATGTTTTTACTTGTTTATTTGACTATTGCACTTTATTTATCAGTCTGCGATTAGGAAAATATATCAGTCACCTATTAGGAAAACAATTTAGTAAGTCATTCTAATCAACACGCTAAAGAATGCGCTCATGTGTTGTACGTAACAGATTGAAGCTTGATAAAATATGTGAGAACAATGAATGAGTAAGAATGAATCTTTTGAAAGACAGTGACGACTGTAATGAAATCTGACTGTGCAGCGCGCTATCTCATCATTTGTGCTTCAAAAAGAATGAATGCGGTTGGTTTGTTGGATGATTTTATCATATTTGTTGTTTGAAATACATATTGATAGCCCTAATTTGCTATGTCTACAACATAGTCAAACTTGGACTGTAACAGAAGTTGATAAAAATTTTGGATGACAGTTTCTATTTAAATATGACTATGTTTTGGTTCGATGAAAGAAAGTGAAACGAAAATAATAAGAAACAATATAAGAGAAGGTGTGAAAGAAAAGAAATTAGATAAAAATGATGAAAGAAATTGATAACTTTTTAGTGTCATTGAGAAGAGCATATGCGTACATAAGTATTAGAATGAATGCGTTTTTTTGATTCAAGCTAGTCACCTTCAAAAAAGCTTTTCAGCAGAGCACTGAATGCACAAAATTTATGAATGTTAACTGGAATATAAAGTATTATGTTTGCATTAAATTCTGAGCATTCGATGATGTACATGAACGTATATCTGTGAATTCAGTAAGGCCACTGTAGTGCCTATTCAAAAATTTTATAAAGAAATTTCTATTGATTCAGAAACGACCAGATGATTTGAACTGATTTTTGGCGGTTTTTCGTATGAATGTTGTGAAGTGATAATTGCTCCCTAAGCATTTGCATCTATATCCACATCAGTATCATTATTATCATCAGTGCATCGTTTTCTATCACAGCACTAATTTCATGGCAAACAAAAAAAGATGTGTTATGAGTAAGATTGTCACTGTGAAAGAATAGAACTAGTTGAATGAATCGAGTAAGTCAGCGAAAATTTTATGCGAAATGAAATCATTTCAAAATGAAAAAGTATTATAGATTTGGTGAAGAGGCTCTGATTGTGGTGATGGTATTGTTGATGATATATATTTTTGGGTGTTTGGTCAAAATGACGATCATGCTCATTTACTTCAAATATAATAATCATACATTACAGACACACACTATCTACTTATTATTTATCAGAACAACTTTTGGTCGAAGAAAATCAATTCAGTCATTTGATTGATTTCCAAAATTCCAACCTTCAACAAACTATATGTATATACGATAACATCAGCGAATGAAATGTTTCATTTATTTCTTTATTCACTTCTCATCCGTTATATTCAACTTCCGTCCTATGTTCCTCCAGTCTTTGCTCGTTTCAAGAACTGCATAAATTCTGATTTCTTTCACACACATTCTTTCACACAATTATTCGTTTGTATCGAATGTTTGCACATAAATCTGCTGTGAACATTGCGAGCCCCTTCCTAATTCAAGTTGATAGCCAAATTTCACGATGATTAAACAATATGTCGAACCAGTCGCTACAATTGAAAGAATGCTTATTCATTATTGAATGACTTAAATACCTAAAATTTGTTCAGCATTCACTTGCACAGCTTGTATGACAACGTCAACAAATCAAAGTAGTTCTATTACATCAGTTGAATGGTTGCACTTTTTTTTGAACTTATCAAAGAAGGATAATGGCCGATGCAAAATTCATTGTCGAAGAATTGCACGATTCTTGATGATGTTACTGTCGATAAAACAAAATTAAAATTAAATTACAGTGTTGAAAGTTGATAAATAAATGGTATCACAAAAGAATTCACTGACCCATTTCATTTATTGATTACTTATTCGTCCCTAACTTGTATGTGATTATGTAACTGGATGGGTAGATGGATGAGCGAATAAATGCAATGAAAAAAGGACAGTTTTCGGTAAATAATCCACATCGAGACATTCTTTATCAACGTTTTGTTTCGAATAGTTGCGATGTAATTTTTTGAATTATCATGTTTGTGTAGATCGACTCGACCGTATGACCGGTAATCACTGCCACGGGTAGTTTTCAAATTGAATGATTTATATTCAGTGTTAATTACTTCAAAGCCGAAACGTTTCCTTCTGTAGTTCAATGAAAACAGCGAGAATTTCTTGAAAAGATTGACAAAATACTTCCTGTTTGTTAAGAACGCATTCCATAGTAAGATGTATTATCGAGGAATTTTAACGAACAAAAAACCTCAAGAAAAGATAAGTCTAAAAAACGAATGTGACCGTTCGTGCATTGTGCCTTCCATCTCCATAATTGAAGTTTCCAAAAATTCCGGTTTCATTACTAAGACGTGCTTATGCTTAGATGAGTATGCGATTGTTTGTAGTGTGTCCTTTTATATTAATGAGTATGATAGCAAATTTTTTGCTTGCTTACCAACCAACTATTATATTTGCAATTCTTGTTGACGCTCTTTTGCTTAGCAATTTTCACTTCGAAGTGGTCATTTGATCGCACAAAAGCCAAAAACACGATCCGTTTAGTGAACAACGATCATTTGAGGCGTTTGCTGATTCATCACTTTGTGTAATCAGTGAGTGGCTGAAGAATCATCGAGAACGAATGAAAGCACGTGAAAAGTTGTTATCATCTATCTAGCAGCAAGCGCCAAAAAGATAAAGTTTAAGATTATCACTGAGATGTGAAAATGAGATTAACTTGAGAGAGAGAGTAAAAAAACAAGAATAAAGGAAGATGAAATTAGCAGACGATCACATCCCCATCAGATGAACGTTGTTGTTGTATTTCAAGCTGTTCAAAAATCAGTTCATATTTCAGCATTCAAATGAGTGCTGATCCATAAATAATGACTGCTGTTTGCTAATTTCGAGTTCTTATGAATCATCTCAAAAAGTCTATTTCATCCCATAACCACACCAAAAAAGTTCCTCTAGTATCTCACAGTTCACCCTCACTATGCTCATCGATCTGTTTACCGCAGAAACTATATAAACGCTTATGTCAAGTTGTTTTCCCACTTCAATTCTTTCATTAGCAATAATTCTGTCTTCCATTTTGAACTGTATGAACAATGAATTCAGCTATACCATAATCCATAAGCCAACACAACATCATACCAATTCATCCATCATCTCGAATCTTCACTTTATTATCTCATCAAGTCACCACTTCACTTGCTTCTTCCACTCAACAACAATTTACAATCTGAAACGTCATCATTTCTCAAATGATTCACATTCTTTATCCGTTGCATTCGATGATCTTTTCGATCAATAGAATCTGTCATCTATGTTTGATTTAATGCAAATTTCGATTCTTTTCACTGCACTGGAACTTTATTGACGTTTTTTTTTCATTTTCAGAGGAAAATTCCGAACGCAACTTACTCAAATTGTCCACCTGTCTCGGTTTCACAGAAAAATGTGGATCTGCATTTGTTAGAAAATAGAATGACAAACGCAAAAGTACGTGCAAAGTTTAATAAATACAAAAAAAACTGCTGAATACAAATAAAAAACAAGTGAAAGTTTGTTGGTTAGGTATATCAGTTTATTGACTTTTTTGCAAGTTGATTACAAGCTGTTTGTATACAGTGATAAAATGAATCACTATCAGCGTTACCTATACACGACGATCACCATCAGACTGACTCTTACATAACGTTTCATTGCTGCACTCTAACTATGATATGATAAAGCGGTGCAAGTAACGAACGATGATATGCTCGTCGTCGATTTGTTCGTATCCAAATTGGATGACTCAAAACATCATCATTCAACTGGTATTGTCTACAAATGAATAAACATCAACTGAAGAACCACTGAATGCATATGCTCAAAATTTAAACCCTTAGCGAAGCAAATTTCTTCCATTCAACAATTTTCTATTGATAAGTAATAACAGCGCTCACTTTCACAGTAATTCCTCCAATTATCTTTCCTCCAATAATTCTCCAATAACTGATCTAACTTCCTTTTACTGAATTTACCGCTTCTACCTCTAAGCCTTCATTATACACTAACCATAATATAATACATATCATATTTATATCTTTTAAATTTATTTGATATTTTCGAAGCATCACAAATCGCTCATTCACTTCACAGTCAAATCAGAAATGCGAAAAAAGTGTAATGCTTCATCGAACACTGTTCATTTTATGCATTGATTGTGAACGAAATTCGTCGTCAACATTTGACAATGGTATGCCTTGCACAAATACTGGCCTGAAGCAGTCAGTAATAAGCAGCAATACTTTCTTCATGCGCTTCTAGTGTATGTACGTATGATTTTCATCATGTAGATTTATTTCACTGAACGTACATAATGCTTACATCACATTTGTTTATCACTTTGATTTCGTCACGTGATCCTTATTAGTTCAACAAAGAATTTTAAAAAAACCCATTGCGTATGCTCAATTACAAAATGGAATTTCTGTTATAAAATTTCTAGTGTAGTGAGTTGTTAGCAATTGTTTTCAAGCACTTTTTCTGATATTATTAGGTCAAATCCGTTTGTCAATGTTTGCATTTTTTTACTTACCACATTCATTCACTCCATTGCTTCACATTCAAGCTGCTAGCGTATCGATAATGAATATTCATCATTTTTTGTAGGCTTTTTGCAATGGTTTTTTTCCGATTATTCTTTAACTTTTCTATTTTATGTAGTTATTCCCATACAAAAAATAGCACCTCAAAAATTCTTCATCATCATTGTTTCGATCATCTTTGAACGCTTCCTGCATTCATTCGTTCCTTCCCATTCAATTCACCGAAATCAAAATATAATTCTCTTTTATTATCGCGTAGTCAAAACAGATTCACTGTTAGAATACCACTCCGATACTGTACATAGCACAAAGTTAATATTTGGTTGGTGGTTGCTCCATTTTTGTGCGTTGTGAAAATAAAGGAACCTTTAAAAGTGTGTTCATTCAGTTATATTACCGTGATTTATGACGCTAGCCTTTATATACGATCTTTTGTGATTGCCGAAATTCATCGCGGTTGACGAAACTTTTTTTGCATACACATTCATTGATATGTGGCTATTTGGGAAGTAAATTTGACTATCCATCAAAATTTAATATTTTTTTGCGATGATAAGAATAATGATTGTTACCCTTGTAGCGGCATTCCACTTCTTCGTTTCACTGACATTGGTTCAGATCATATCAAATTTATCATTGACTGAGAAGTACTTTCCATGGATCCTTACAAAAAATAGCGCTTGTCATTGACGTTCTCCCATCCTCATCATCCAGTTTCATTTCAAAAGTATATCGTATTTCATTTTCTTTGACATCAACTCACTTAATGATCATCTGGTCTAATAACTAACAGTAAGCAACGTTACAAATATTATTATTGATATTAATAATAATAATAATAATATTATTATTATTATTATTATTATTATTATTACTATTATTATTATTATTGTCATTATTATTATTATTATTATTATTATTATTATTATTATTATTATTATTGTTATTATTATTATGATTATGATTATTATCATGATTATTATCATGATTATTGTCATGATTGTGATTATTATTATTGCTCAGATTTTCATTTGTTTAACTAATCAGTGCATGTTTGCATGACTGCATCATCCGTGTACACAGCCGTTAAGCCGTATAAAACCCTATCATTGTTGTACACATGATTTTTGACCAATAGCAGCGTTTGCATGTATTATGACGTCTCATCTATTTTTCAAACAACCACTCTCATCTGCTTATTTGATTTGAGCTTCAGCTGGACTTATTAGTCGTGAACATACGTATCAGTTTGTTGATGACCTAAACGATAAAACGCTTTACTAAAAACCGTAATTCGAAATTAATGAAAACTTGCAGCATTACTGAAATGAACCACAAAATGATCGAGTATTGAAAGTGCTATTTCTGAGCATTTTTTGGTCTTTCTTGTGTTTCATGCATGCACTGTACTGTGCATGTGCATTTCGTTGCATATTAAGTATCAATAAAACTGTTTATTGATTACAATTAGTAGATAATCGTTTCATATTGATATTTTGAGTACACGAAAACGGTGCAATCTATTTAGATGCTGTGCAAGGTTGAGCAGCCAAAAGCTAGCAATTGATGGTTTTCTTTTGAATGGTATTTAATTTGTTCACTGTTGAGCACGCGAAACTTTTTGTTTGAATCGTTTGATTTGTTTGTGCAAATGATAGAGCGCTGTGCCGAATACGATTGATTCGAAATACTTGTTTCACATCAAATAATCATTTGAACGGTGCGTCGTTTGTGAAGCTTTCAGGTAATAGGTCAGCTTTATAGAATAACAATTTGTTATCAAATAGGTTATTTCTGTGCTGCAGAAACGACTTGTTTGAGGTTGAATTCGCAATCTGGTGCATTTTCATTTGAATCGTGCGCTCGAATTTGAAAGTCGATCCACAGGCCATTGATTGTCTCGCGCACATAAGCCATTTCTTTTTCGCAAATTCCAACGTCGGGCTCCATCGAGACGAACCGAAATTTTCATTCAATAACAGCATTCGAAATGATCATTTTTATTTATGATAAGAATAAAGAAGGAGTCAATTTAGGAGAGTAGTAAAAAATAAACTCGTATAATGATTGCAATGAGGCAGACAGATGGAAATAAACTAGAACTTTATATAATATCGAAATAGACAAATATCTTCATGATACAATTTCGTTGATCTTTCAATATGATTGGTTATTTCTCTTGAAAAGTTTAATTCTAGTACTAAGAAGAGCATACAAAACGTCTCATATTCGTATATAATGCAATTCAACTGATTACATTAATCGAATTCTACAGTTGAACTAAGCTTTTGCTCAGGCATCTATTTATCTGGTTGCTATCTGTCATTTGTTAAATTGCTTTCAAATATGAAAGTGATGGCAGCTTATGGGGTAATCACACATTATCGTATATTACGATATTTCGCCGTGGAGAGTAAATGCAATGCAATGAGTGATTTTTCTCTTGAAGGATATATTTTTTCGTAGAGTTTGTCTTCATTGAAATTTGCGTTTTTTACAGTATGTCTACATTGAAATTTGCTTTAACGCCACCACCTCCATACTGAAAGGTTTCAAAGTTGAATTTGCGATTTGTTTAAGTTGTCGTTTCGAATAAAAGCTACTGCACAGAAAAAGAACATTCAAAATACATGACTTCGTTCATCTGTCTTCTTTGCTTGTTTGTTATTCGTCACCGTAAAGAGTTATCATCATCAATCAGCTGTTACTTATTAGCAGACAATTGCGTATGATTTAACTGCGAAACTTTTGCTCGAAAAATTTTCAGTAAAGCCCAAAATTGAAGTATTATTTGAAGCGATTTGATTGCATTCGAATCTTATTTGAAAATAGAAAAAAATTGTAAGCATTCAGAATTGAACTGATATGCGCACATGAAGCATTATAATATAACAGACCATAAACAGAAAGCGTCATTCGACGTCATTTTGTGCGTCGAAATGGATGAATGAATGGATGGAATGGACGCAATTTATTGAACGAGTCTGCTGCTGCTCTTATTATTAAGCTAGGCTAACCAACGTTTTTATTTATTTGCTTGAAGCTTAATTGGTTCGTTAGCGGTTTTATCTTTGTTTTTATTGTGAGCGTTTAGCAAAGGTCTTTCTTTTGCTCAACAACAACTCTTTGTTACTTCTGAGTCATTGATTTTATTTAAGAAAATTAATTAAAAGCCGTACTTGATAATGATACCAAATACTTCTAAGTTAATTACGCTCTTCATTTTATGAAACCCAGGCATTGCATTACTGAAAGAGGTGAGATGAACAAGTTTATAAGCATATGAACTCATGACGATCCTTGTTAGCGGAATCGAAACATGCTGAGACGTTCACTCATTTTAGAATTTTAAGCCTTTCAATGAAAAAAGATTTTTTTCCTTGGAATTTCATTCATCAGTTAAGCACTTGATGATATGTGCCAGCGATTAAATCGACTGCGTGTTACTTCGTTGTCGGTTGAGGCCTGTTGGTGTTTTATTGAGAGCGCAGTGGTGTACCGGTTTCATTTTAATCTACTTTTCACGGAGAACTTTCGCTGCGATCAAGCCGTGCGGTTGCTGTATGCAAAATGCAAAATGTTCATTGAAACTGATGCAAGTACTCTTCTGTAGTGATTAAAACTAGACACAATGCTTTATCACATCATGCGAATTGTTTTAGTCTCATATACAACACTCTATTTCTTGGTCATTTTCGTTTTGTGCCATAATTAGTCCTTTACTGGTGAGTGAATGTTCACTTAATGTTCTATGTATTTAACATATTCCATTATGAGTCAAAAAATTGAACGTTATGACTTCTCAACATATTTTTTCAACCTGAAAATATGCTTATAAGGGAAAAAAATTTAAAGGAATAATTCCAGTTTCCAGTGATAACTTCTGTCGCAACTTCATAACACGAACAAAATTCATTTTGTTAATTCATCGAGAAATACCTTTCATGCTTTTCGCAGTTTTTTTCAGGAAATTTGCATTCAAATTTTTGATAAAATTAATCATTAATGAATTCATAATTAACACTTTCATTTTCCAATAAATCTCATTTTGAATTCGGCAAATATATTAACATCACAAGTGTCAGGTATTTGTAATCGTTACTCATCCACATCTAGCATAATTACGAATTAACAGCTCTAATTTTACCTGATAAAGATTCGTGTGTGGTTTGTTTAAAGTACATCACCTTTTAATTACTCAGTAATCCACACAATCATAATATTTTCATCCAGTTTAAATCTTGTTTTGAGATTCTGATAGCGATTCATTACTGTTCGTGTTCGCTACTTGTTGTTCGGCGTTATTTCATTACCGAAGAATTAGTTGATCGAATGAATCAGAATTTGATAATGAAATTATTCGAATCATTTCCACGCGATAGGATGATAAGAATAAGATGACATTTTGGTAATAATAATAATAATGATAATAATTTACATAACAGCAACAGTCAGTTACGTGCACATATCTTTGAAATGCTCCATTCATTCAAATATGTGAAAGCATAATTGTGAAAGACGAATCACATGCTTTGTTTATTCAATTACAACGTAATAACAACGGCTCGATTGATTATAATTCAAATCATTTTAAAATTGACATCACTTGGGACGCAGTAATTATCAATGAACGAACAACGATAAAACTTCTTATCGAGTATTTCAATGGGTGAATAGACTGTTAGAAAAGAAAAGCAATAAGAATATTACATAAATGTCACTATAGATTATATGTCGTTTTTGATATTGGATGTGTATGTAGACGAGTATATTTGTTTGCTAGAATCATTTAGCAGAATACGATGTGATCATACTCAATATATAGACGTTGTTTTTGAATTGTAAGACGAATTTAGACAGACAATCGAAATATTTGACAAGAGATGCGCATAATGAATGTTGATGACATCAAATGAAGGTGCGAGAATAGATCGAGGCACAAACAGCTGTTTATTTTCGGAATAATATTATTTTTTATATTGTTATTATTACTATTTTTATTATTATTACTATCATTATTATTAATAATAATATTATTAATGTTATTTTAGTATTTATTATTATTATAATTAATGATGTGACAATAAATACTAATAATGACAGTGAATACTAATAATAAATAATTATGATATTAATAATAAATGGCAATGATTATAATTATAACTATAATAGCAATAATTATAATTATGATAATGAATAATAATAATAATGATAATAACAATAATAATACTAATAATAATGGAACGTATCATAATATTAGTGCTAGTCGAAACGAGATTCATAATTTATGCGTTTATATTATCGGATAGATGCCTATTTGATGCATGCTTTATCAACGCCTTCTCTAGGTGATTCTTGTTTTATTTCGAATTCGAATTAATTGATTTTGACTTCATGTCTGTGTGAAACAGTGAAAAGGCGTAATGAGTAGAAATGTATGCTTATTTATTTCATCACAATTCAAATAATAAACTCCTATAGGTTACTGAACAATCGTTACGGCTAGTTGTTCCGAGGAAATTTTCCGTTTTCTAGAAATTATTCAATTTGATTCCGGTAACGCACAAAAATTTTTCGTTTTTATTATTTAACCAGCTCGAATGAAATGAATCGACATTTTGGTTTATAATAAATGATGATGAAAATTAATCAGCGAGCCGTATTAAGAATCATTATGAATTAAGAAGTAATCGTCAGGAAACGTCAAATATTTCCAACATTGAATTTATGCAAAAAAATGACGCTATCAATCATGTACTCACAAGTAGCAGTGTTGTAATTACTCCCATATGTTTTCCTTCTTGTAAATGTAGAAAAAACATTGGATAATAGAGGAATTCAGATAAAATTCAAAGTAAATACATACTTGCATGAATCGAGTTCATTGTTTACGTTATTAGGCGATTGAGAATAGTGATCATTGATGCTTCGAAAGAGGCATTGGTTTGCTAGACGTTATGGTTAGATTAGCTTGGCGTATTATGTGTAAATAATGGTTGTCACAGATGAAGTACTAACATCATGACTGCGTCATCAATGTGATTGAAATGTGTTGATATTCCACTGCTTGATTAGCTGACTGTTGGATGCTAAATTTAAGATATAAAAGATATGAATCGTTTATCGTTAATATAGTCACTGTTCTTTTTATAAATTATGACCTTATTATTATCATCATTTTTACATTTACTGCTAGTGAATAACTAATAGCATTCTTACTAAGTTTGTTGCTGTGATCATAAATTACCACTAAAATTCGGCATTTTCATTTTGAATCAAAATCAACAATTATTTATTCGTGTCGGTCTTTTTCGAGATTTTTTCCATCATTTCCAGATATATTCTGTGTGAGATTACCGTATTAATTTTCATCATTTCCTTTTGTGAATAAATTAAATTAATCTTATTTGATGGTGTAATAATCAACATTTCCACAC